>CALSCE010009689.1:3473124-3498379 GCA_943593645.1 Bovichtus variegatus | reverse complement strand
GAGAGAGAGAGAGAGAGAGAGAGAGAGAGAGAGAATGGCCACAAATAAAATGGAATTGAAAAAAAAGGAAACATTTGTTGTAAGGGGTACCATGAGATGTCATATAGAGCTTTCACATCATACAATGACTGCACAAATAATAGAATTCCTGAAATATCATTGCCCTTGATCAAATGGGATTTCATTGTCATTGTGAACTGAGCATAGAGCTGTAACCAGATCACATTGATTTGAATATGCATCAATGTAATCCTGCTACTGTGGCTTTGTGTATAATAGAACATATTCCCATGGTGCATCATACATCTCCGAGCAGCGATATCTTACTAAATAACAGGGCAAGTAGGAGTAAGAAGCTAATATGAGAGAGACACTTGATAGAGATAGTTGTGGGTGTATCTTTGGTAAATGTGGGCTGATAAACTGGACTAACTGAATTAAAGCACAAACGCAGACTCATTCAAAGAAGTCTGGGCTATGCCCCAGATGTCCACTGACCTTAGCATCACCCGTGGATTTTGTTCTTGGTATCTTAATAGTTATAACTTGATGCAGCAGTTGTAAATCATAATTCTAACCAGCCAAATGTCCTTGAGTATTTTTCAAAAATACCTTTCTTGGCATACATATATACTGTAGAATTACCAAAGTAAATCTTCTGAAATGAAACACGTAATGGATCCAAATCTATGAATAATAATCATTCCATTTCCTCTCTGTATCACCGTATAGTCATCACACCCTGTGTTCTGTATTGAGGTTCTGAACAAAGGATTAGTGCATCAGCAAATAGCTTGACCATTAACATTTCTGATTTAAAAGGTTATATGAGCTACTTAACAACCTTACTGACCACTATGGTTCACGTAATAGCCAACATAAACGCTTCCGCGTCTGAGGGTATGCACAGGGACTATAAAAGGAAAAGTGTCTTGGTATGAATTGCAGAAAGAGAAAGGAGAAAGACAAATGAATGGAGGAGACACAAAAAAAGTAGTGTATAAAAATGAAAAAAGGGGAGAGGCGGTAAGAAAGAAAGATAGACGGATGAAAAAATCCATTGATCAAAAGACAGGGTTGGCTTGCCCCGCTCTGGGTGAGACAAATAGCAATAGCTCTGTCAGGTTCAAGTTCAGTGTATATATATGGTGTGTCTCCCTATCTGTGCCCTTCATGCTCCCTGGCTTCCAATGCATGACAATTATCCTGTTCCAGACTGTGTTGACAATAAAGAAACAAGGCTACATGAGATGATACCCTGCAAAAAAACTTTAGCCTTTAGTACTTGCCTTGTGTCAGCAACACTTCTTAAGATTCCCTGATGATTTGGTGTTAGAGTGACTGTAATATATGGATGTCTTGCTTGCTTTCCTTATCTTCATCTCTAAGGCCATAGATATACTTGCTTTTTTAATCATCACACTTTCGAATAAAAAACCAGTTGCGTCGTTAACGGAATATTTCCCAAATCAAATCAAATCAAATCAAATCAAATCAAGTTTATTTATATAGCCCAATATCACAAATTATACATTTGTCTCAGTGGGCTTTACAGCCTGTACAAAGTACGACACCCTCTGTCCTTAGACCCTCACATCGCACAAGGAAAAACTCCCTAAAAGATATCCCACAATTAGTGGGGGAAATATGGAAGAAACCTCAGGGAGAGCAACTGAGGAGGGATCCCAGGACGGACAGACGTGCAATAGGTGACGTGTGTACAGAACAAACAGCATAGTTAAAAATACAACATGGACAATCTATGCGACAGAAAACATGATACGATGGTATATATAAAAAAAAGATGGATCCAGGGGGATGTCAAGGCTTCCTGGTGTCAGGCAGGACCAGGGCAACAGGTGCAGCCACGATTCGCGGTCCAAAAGTAATCTTTAATAGTGGCAACCTGCCAGATAAGGGACACAGAAACTCCGGGGATGATGCCCCGGATGGTGAGTTAGTAACATGCATTTAAGGGACATGAATGCATATCAAATAGAGAGGGAGAGGAGGAGAACGAGAAAGATAGGGAAGAGAGGAGAGGAGTGAGTCCCCCGACAGTCTAAGCCTATAGCAGCGTAACTAGGGGCTAGTCCAGGGCAAACCTGAGCCAGCCCTAACTATAAGCTTTATCAAAGAGGAAAGTCTTTAACCTGCTCTTAAATGTGGAGAGGGTGTCTGCCTCCCGAACACACACTGGGAGCTGGTTCCACAGTAGAGGAGCTTGATAGCTGAAGGCTCTGGCTCCCATTGTACTTTTAGAAACCCTAGGAACCACAAGTAACCCTGCACTCTGGGAGCGCAATGCTCTAGTTGGTTTATAAAGTACTACGAGATCTTTAAGATAAACTGGAGCCTGACCATTAATCGCTTTGTAGGTCAGGAGAAGGATTTTGAATTCTATTCTGTATTTTACCGGGAGCCAGTGCAAAGCAGCTAATACAGGAGTAATATGATCATGTTTCCTAGTTCTTGTCAATACTCGTGCCGCAGCATTTTGAATCAACTGAAGAGTTTTAAGGGATTTTTTGGGACAACCAGATAATAAGGAGTTGCAGTAATCCAGCCTTGAAGTAACAAATGCATGGACTAGTTTTTCTGCATCTTTTTGAGACAGGATGTGCCTTATTTTTGCAATGTTACGCAGATGAAAAAAGGCAGATCTTGAAATTTGTTTTATGTGGGAGTTAAAAGACATATCCTGATCAAAGATAACGCCGAGATTCCTTACAGTGGTGCTGGAGGCCAAGTTAATGCCATCCAGAGTTACTATGGCATTAGACAATACGTTTCGGAGGCGTTTGGGGCCAAGTACAATAACTTCTGTTTTGTCGGTGTTCAACATCAAAAAGTTGCAGGACATCCAATTTTTTATGTCTTTAAGAAATGCTTGAAGTTTAGATAATTGATTGGTTTCATCTGGCTTGATTGATAGATATAATTGGGTATCATCCGCATAACAATGAAAGTTTATGGAGTGGTTCCTTATGATATTGCCTAAAGGAAGCATATATAAGGTAAATAGAATAGGTCCAAGTACAGAACCTTGCGGGACACCATGACTGACTTTGGTTTGCATGGAGGATTTATCGTTAACACGTACAAATTGAGATCACTCAGATAAATAGGATTTAAACCAGCTCAGTGCAGTTCCTGCTATGCCAATGAAATGTTCCAGTCTCTGCAGCAGAATGTCATGGTCAACAGTGTCAAAAGCAGCACTGAGGTCTAACAAGACAAGAACAGAGACAAGTCCTTTGTCTGATGCCAGTAGAAGGTCATTGGTAACTTTCACCAGTGCCGTCTCTGTGCTATGATGAACTCTAAATCCAGATTGAAAAACCTCAAATAAAGTATTGTTATGTAGAAAATCACATAACTGTTTTGCGACTGCTTTCTCAAGAATTTTAGAGAGAAAAGGAAGGTTAGATATCGGTCTATAGTTGGCTAAAACCTCTGGATCAAGACTGGGCTTTTTAAGAAGAGGTTTTATTACAGCTACTTTAAATGATTCTGGTACATAGCCAGATAATAGAGACAGGTTGATCATATTTAATAACGAAGAGTTAATTAAGGGTAAAACTTCTTTAAGCAACTTAGTTGGAATCGGGTCTAAGATACAGGTTGATGCTTTAGATGACGAAATTGTTGAATTTAGTTGGTTAAGATCGATCGGAGAAAAGCAGTCTAGATATATTTCAGGTGTTACAGTTGTTTTTAAGGCTCCTGTTTTAGAAGCTAAATCATTACCAATTGAGGAGAGGAGATTTATTTGATTAATTTGGTCTCTAATATTTAGAATTTTATCGTTAAAGAAGCTCATGAAGCCGTCGCTGCTGAGCGATATAGGAATAGAAGGCTCAGTAGAGCTGTGGCTCTCTGTCAGCCTGGCTACAGTGCTGAAAAGAAACCTGGGGTTGTTCTTATTTTCTTCTATTAATGAAGAGTAATAAGCTGCTCTGGCTTTACGGAGAGCCTTCTTATATGTTTTAAGATTATCTAGCCAGACTAAACGAGATTCTTCCAATTTGGTAGATCGCCATTTCCTCTCAAGTTTTCTTGACTTTAGTTTTAGTTTGCGGGTTTGGGGGTTAAGCCACGGAGCTTGCTTTCTCTGTTTAATTATCTTCTTTTTTAGAGGAGCGATATAGTTGAGTGTCATTCGCAGTGAGGCTGCAGCACTATCAACAAAATTATTAATTTGGGAGGGACTAAAGTTATCACAGGAGTCCTCTAAATTGGAGACCTGGAATCACTTCCTTAAATTTAGCTACAGCACTATCAGATAAACATCGAGCGTACGATATTTTGCTTAGTGGCTTGCAGTCCAGCAGCAGGACTTCAAAAGTTATTAAAAAATGGTCTGATAAGAGAGGATTTTGTGGACAAATTAATAAATGTTCAATTTCAACACCATATGCCAGAACAAGGTCCAGAGTGTGGTTTAAACAATGAGTTGGTTCATGTACATTCTGACTGAATCCGATTGAATCTAATAATGAGATAAACGCAATATTAAGGCTGTTATTATCAACGTCCACATGAATATTAAAGTCACCTACAATAATTACTTTATCTGTTTTAAGGACTAAACTTGATAAAAATTCTGAGAATTCGGATAGAAAATCAGAATATGCACCAGGAGGGCGGTACACTATAACAAATAAGATTGGCTTTATTGTTTTCCATGTTGGGTTTGAATGTGTAAGAACAAGGCTTTCAAAAGAGCTATAGTTTAGTTTAGAAACTTGCCTATGTATACTTGTGTTATTGGAGGATTTCACTAGAGAGCACACACAAGAGAATTGAATTGATGTGAGGGATGAAATGGCAAAACTTGAGGAGGTTACTATGGATACTTAGAATTTGTTAGAAATTGTTAATGGATTTCAGCGTTTGCGGCAGAAAGAGGGACAGCAGTGCGATAGATGGTAGGCTATGTCACATCACCACACTGCCCCTACCGTTAATGTGCATATTGCTGTTTTTTAAAAAGCGTTAATTTCTGAGGATGTGGACAACCAATGCTCCAAATGGACAGGATACTCAAGGCATACTCGATGCCCACACGAACGCTTGGTTAAAAGCAAGCATATCTCTGGCTTCAGTCAAAGCAACAGTGAGAGCAAAAGTTTTGAAAAAAAACATCTGTACAGTAATTATTATTTAAGTACATTTAAACACTCAAAAAGAATCTGCTCTATCACAACTGTGTGTTTGTGGTTCAATCACATTTGTTTGACAGAACTGGCAGAATAAGCAAGAAACCAGAAATTAAATACAGATATCTATCATGCGAAATAACCAAAGCTGTTCCAACTTTGGCAGAATTGTTGATGGTCATGTAGTGAAAAGGTAAGAGAGGTCAACTCCATATGTACATGTGCTACATGATCTTTGAAAACTAAAAAAATCTCTGTTCAAATGAAAACCCAATAGAAGCGCTGTCGAGGCGAGTGGACAGGTTGGGCCACACAAACAAAAAACTGCCGACATTTTGACGCCTCTGTTCCTCAGTATAATGGAGGATTAACAGTACATTTATGTTTGAATAAATCCTGTTAACAAAGTTGGAACCAACACTATTTTGGCTATGTCCGCCATTGCACGAAATGTCGCCTCATCAGGGATGTCTCACAAAGGAGATGACGGCGCACATTCCGACGCTAAAATCCCTGTTTTACCTTTATCTACATACAGTATGTCAAAACTGAAAACGGAGTTTCTGAAAATCTTCACTCTGGAGCTCCGTTTTCAGTGACCTAAATCACCGTTAGGGTGTGGACGAAAGGTCAGAACTCATAGAAATAGCTATGTTTAAAAAAACATTTTTTAAAAACATCTAGGTGTGCAAAAGTCTGACAAAATAGGTTTTCAGGGTCTTTAGGCTCCGCCACTGCTAATGCACGTCAATGCAAAAGCAATTAGTCCTTTATGAAGCAACTGTCAAATGTAAAATGTAGCATCTCAAAAAACCTTCAATAATAACTAATGGGGTTGCTCCAATTAACCCCTTCACATTGTCTAATATGGATTTATGGCTTTGGTCAGAAACCTTTGTATTCTTTCACAGGTCATAAACGAAAGGTCAGATAACACTGAGGTCACCTCGTAACACATCCCGTCCATCTTGTGTATTCGTCGTTATCTTTATGTGCATATTTGTGTATACAGCAGTATACAAAGGTGTACCTAACATAGAGAATTACCCTTTTGAAGTCTTATTTTGTAACTTATTTGAACAGTTCAGTAGTTGTGTTGAAAACTCAATGCTGTAAAAGAATTAGACTGTTTCGCAATTACAAAAGCTTCCAAGGCAACGCAGCAGGGTATTAGAAATGAGATATTGAATTTTCCCCTCTAATAAAAAACAGAAGAGCATAATTAATGGATTTGTTGTATTATTTAACATGTTTTTCGGCTTCACTTTATATTATTTAATGTTTTTAATGTCCTCTTATTGGACAAATAAAAGTTGGAGAGGGTAATTTAAGTGCCAACATAAATTTCAATTACTGATTCCAATTATCTGAAATTGGTTTCACCTCCATCTCACAAACAATGACAAAATAAAACGAGCTCCATTAACTTCCACACCTCGGCACACACCCACACAGACATAGGCTACACATTGCAAATACACACATGCAGAGACACGCCATAGGAATGATATAATCTTACAAATTAAAGCAATTATTACAAATATTAAATAATACAAAGCAATTTGGATGCAATCATGAGACGTTTACGTCAATTAAACAACACAGTGAGGGTGGGTACATTTTTCAGCATCTGAGAAGAAGGTACACAAACACCACTGAATAGCTGGTGCAGATACTGATGCTCCTTACTGAAGTTTTTTTTTACAGCCCAACCCAAGCGAGAAAGGTACAATTTAGTTAAATGTGCAAGGAGTGCATTTTCCCAAAAATTCTGTCCCCGGGACGGTTGGGCCAGTGGGTAGGGTCGGTTTGGACGCAGAGTAAAAACAAAAAACTCTAAATTGAAAAGAATTGTAGTCTATGGAATGTGGTTACAGATGGTTTCTGACTGGCTGCCACTTGACTAAACATTCAACTGGCGACTTTGCAGTGGGTGTTATTCATTTGGTTATGATTTTGTCTGTTTTTTGTTGATTTGTAACAAGGTATGAATTATAAAGAATACTGTCCCAACCGACCCCAGGTAAGTGTGCCAACCGTCCCATGGAGAATAGACACACTTTGGACTCCTGTGTTAGCTACCAATGACAATTCAGACAGCTAACACTAGCGTTAACTGATTTCCCAAAATGTCGAACTTCAACCTTATACTGCCGTATCTTGGGGCAAAGTATTGTAAGATTATATTAGAAAGTCTATTTTGAAGAATAATTCTGTATCTCATAGGCCTCATGGAAAAAATAAAGGCATGTCTGATTGTATCGGATATACATTCCCTCTGTGTAATGACCCAAAGTATTAAATTATCTAGCCAAGTAGTGCACACATATACTTCAAAGAGCATTGAAATTAATAATGAGTGAACCAAAACCACGATTTTTACACTTGGCTCTAATGTATTTTCTTGAATAATTTTCCGAAATTTTATCCTCAGGTTAATCTTAAAAGCTATGCTTTTTGCATCAAAAGGTTGAGAGTTTGTTAGAAATTTTGTCCATTTATGAATGTAGTAATTATATGAAAATGTATTATTCCCTTCAACACATCTTGAAAGCACTCAGTAACCTTCATTCTTTTCCTCAATCACATTAGGATATATTGTAGAGGCACAACAGGCAAACATGAAAAGTATGTGAGTGAACTATGTTGTATACAGTCTTAAATCGCACATTCAAATCAATGCATTACAAGAAAACTGCTGGTACACACACATATACACAAATAGCACAGCCAGCAGCTGTGTTCAGGTTTGCAGGTTTGAAGGTAACCTTGTTTGAGGATTCAGCTATGGAGCTGTGGATGCTGATAGAGATTTGTGTTATTTGTTTCGCTACATTCTTGCGGAGAGGACCTGTTGACCCTTCCGTTCAGCTGCTGATTATCTTTTCACTAGCAGAGAAAAATATGTTTCTCATTACAAGCATTGGAGATTGATTGCGGTCTTCTTGCTTCAGCGTGGTGTGTCTGATTGGCCTGCGGTGGAGATAATTGCAAGTCTTGTTGTCTGAGAAACTGGTTCTCATACGCAGGCTTGTCAGTCTGGCTGCTTACACTAGAGCCCAGTACTTTCATCCGTCTCAGGGTCTTCAGGTCACAGTTGTATTCTTCACTGCATCTGCAAATACACTCCTCTGAACTATAATTTCTATCTTTAGCTGAGGCAAGGGTTTCAAAAGTAACAGTCGTTATAGAATGAAAGGTTTGACAGAGTCTGCTGACTGCTTTGACGCAGCGACAACCGCTGTCCCCTCTTTTTCCCTCTTTGATTTTCTGTTTGAACTTCTTCACCCTGCTACTTATCTTCTCTGTTACTCTTTCTGTGTTTAGTCCTATATGATATTAGACTTGCAATTTATTTTCAAACGATTGTCATTGTTAGCTGAGCTTCGAGTCTGGCTAGCCTCTGGTCACCTACAGCTAACACAACCTTGCTAAAGGCTCATACATACTATATGCCTTCTGCGTCTGCTGACAGCCGTCGTCACGTGGATGTGCACGCATTTCCATTTTAGACTTCAATTGAGGGCCCCAGTTGGTCTGGCGTCCCACACATGCGCATTTCCCAATCCACACTCCTTTCCATTTGGTGATGGTGTAGTTAGCCAGGAGTTCAAAGCCATTTGGCTGTCTTTATATTCCTTTTAAAGACAAATTAAATCAATATGGGTAACGGCCGGATCTCCTCACTCAACCTCTCTTCAAAACAATCCTTAATTTTGTTATCTTCTTCATCTTCTTTCTCTTGGAAAACAAGCTAGAGGTGCATACGCCACCAACTGGACTTGAGTGTGGAACGAAACGGGATCATGTGCAGTTGGCGCCCTTGCTAAGCGTGCAGTCCGAGAGTACACACATTTTGCGGACATGGCTAATGACGACATTTGCGTCACGAGGAGAGAAGTGGACCCTCGTGGACACGGAAAGTATAAATTTGCCTTAACTGTGTTGCGATGATGCAACATTCTAAATGGGCATGCCTCTTTATACCGGTCTGATCTCCTTAAAGGTATACCATGCAGGAATTCTCACTTACTGTTTGTAAGCTCAACATTAAAAGTTGGCCCCTCCCCCCCGGCTCAACAATTCTTCTGGTGTCCCCTGACTGCGGTTGCCAGAACATCGGCCAGTGTATGCTACCAGCAGCAGCTTCAGATACAACAGCCAAAGTGAAAGCCAACCACTTCATTGGCCAACCCCTGATTCACTCTCGTTTGGAACAATCTTTGTCCGCTTTCGACATTGTGTTTGTCATTTTCGTTCCTCTTGGATGCCTTATTGTACATGCATGGCGGCTTCACACCCAGTGCCCAAAGGCTGATCCCGATACAGATGCAGACACCACCACAGACTTCTGGCAGGTCATAAGTGATGATTGAGAGGGATTTCTTTTGTATGAGTCCATACATCGTTTCTTTGCGTGATATACCTTTAAACCTCTTGTCTTTGTCTCCCTCTCCCTAACTGTGAGCTTGTTTCTTTTCAGTTTGTGTAGTCTTTCGGCACCTGGAAGTTGCTTGGCTTACTCCCGGTACCATATTCTTCACGTTTCGATCTACCTATAATTTTGTCATCCTGAAATGTCCATACTGTAATTTCAATACGGCGGTCTGTTCTGCACACTCGACATCTATAGCATCCGTGTCCGTCCAGGGAGAGGGATGTTTCCGAGTCCTCTGTTGCTCTTCCTGAAGTGTCTTCCATTTGTGTACCCTCAGAAAGGGGTTTTGAAGGAGTTTTTCCTTATCTGAATCGACGATGTCGTATGATGTACAGATTGTAAAGCCCCTTGAGGCAAATTTGTGATTTGTGATAAAGGGCCACTTAAATGAAAATGACTCAAATTGACAACGTTTGTTTCAACATAAGTGCACCCAAAACAAAACATCTGTCAGAATTCTCTTTCTTAAATTTTTTTTTTTAAATGTCATAGCTTTCTGACATTTAATTTTTTCCAGGCTGGTTAGTCCAGATGCTACCTCTAATTAACAACTGTTTCTAAAAGCTCCATACGCACTCAACCGCTTTGTACCTATCAGCAGCCAAACTGTGATCCATCAGCCAAGTGCCATGTTAGATTTTCAGTGACAAGCTCTGCACGCAAAATTTGGCACATTACCCTATTATCTGCGAAAACAAATCTCCAAATTATGTGACAATGTGTTGGGCATGAGCAGCAAGATAAAGTGATCTGTTAAGTGCGTCAGATGGTGTTTGCTATTCTGACATTTGGGGATAAATAATGACTTTGTGGCCTTCTATCCTGAAACTCAGTGGAGCCAACTGGAATCACATTGATGTTACTCTTCCTCCTTAAAAGAGTTGTTATGCCATGCCAACATACTTAAACCCAAACAGTAGGTAGACTTAAACCCATTAAGTTATGAGTAATAATGACATTTTTAGATTTGCTAAGATTGATGCCAGATTTTCTCTTTGGGACAGACGATGACATAGCACAATTGATGATTTCAATAGCGAAGGCACATTCTCCAACTTCAACCTGCAGAAATCTGCCATCTTCGGATTCTTTCAAATTCTGCATTTTCTCAAATCAAACACACCTTCTTTTCCAGATGCCCCACCCTCTTTAGCAATTGATAACCTTTTGCCAGTGACAAAAAGGACAATGTGGCATATTTTTATTTTTGTATGACCTCCTCGCTCCAGATACGCCTTTAGCTTTGCTGAAGATGACTGAGAAACAGAACTTGCCATCATCATGTCTGATGATCGGTGGACTAAGGCGCTGGGAGAAATAAAATCTTTGGCAAAGTTTCAACTCACACGATTTAAAATAGTTCATCGGGTAGACTACAGTTAATCTAGACTCGCCAAGATATAACCGGATATGGCTGACACTTTTGACAGATGTTCCCAGGCTCATTGTAATCTCACTCATATGTTTTGGTCATGTCTGAGACTGGGGGAATATTGGAAGTCTTATTTTGGAGTCATTTCAGTAATATTAGAACGAGTAATAGAATCATCCCCACATATTGCTATATTTGGTATACCTGAGGCTGGAATGTCTGTAAAGCAAGAAAGTGTAATCTCATTTAGCTCTCTAATAGCCGGTCAAAGAATGCTTTTATTATGGGAGAAACCATTAGCCCCATCACCTATTTATACATGGCTGCGTGATGCAATGTATTTTTTTTGGAGTTGGAAATGATCAAATTCTCCATACTGGGTTTACAGACACATTTTACAGTAATTGTCACTGATTACTTTTGTAAAGAATAATGACATTGGTGACATTTTGGCAGGACAAGGAAAATCTCCCAAGAGCTTGTTAGTCACTGCAATAAGTCATGCCCACTACAGTTTCCCCTACTTTATTATTTTTACGCTGATTTCAGCTAATGTTCCTCATTCATTATTATTATTGTTAATTGTTGTGTGTTTTTGTTATTGTCTGTATTTTCATTATATTTCCTCAACCTAGGATGAGAAGCTCTTAATACTAAGGGAGGGGGAGGAGCTGGACAGGTTCATTAAAAAATGGCAATAAAATATGTTTCAAAGAAAAACTAAAAAGCATTTTACCATGCTTTCACTAAAACCTTTCGAATCTATTAATAAAAGATGAACCAGTGGCCAGATTTCTCTTGCCTTTAACAACTGCTGACAGCCATAATTACTCATTATTGTTAGTTGTACCTCAGACTGAGATGTGATTGAGGTCATTCTAAAGGTTATAGGTCACTAAATAATCTCAATCCTTCGCTGGTATTTCTGCATCCTTTTCAAACCACAAGGGCACCTTTAGTCAGGGAGAACCCGTGACTGAAGCATGCAACTTTGAATAAATAATTAGAAAGGCGATTGCATAACTGCACAACAAAAAAACAAACATCTGTCAAAATTAGTTTTACTCATTGACTTCCATGGATTTTTTAGATGTTTACAAATAGGTTTTAACATATTGCCAGTGCTCAACAATGCTATGTTAAATGTGAGATAGTAAAATCCCCAAACCCAGGAAGACCAGCTACCACTTTATGGAAGCTAACATGAAGCTTGAATGTACTCAGTAGATAATCACAGTATGTACAGTATATTAAGGGAACGATAAACAGATCATATGTCAGAAAAAAACCTGGAAGATCACGTTTGGATGACACGCCACTGACCTTTATCTCTTATATCGATAATATACGTCCCCACTGCTCTTCTTTGGTTTCTATCAGTTCTTGAAGAGGTGTTTGCATTAAGGGTACAGTCATGTATCACTGTCTGACCCTATTAGCTCAAAGCTCCTGCCCTCTGACCTTTAACCTCATCTTGACGTTCCCGCACACACTGGGGTCACGCCCTCTGTCCACGATTGTCACTTCTCTAACCTTTCGCATTGGAAAGGAAACCATGTACTGGTCACAAGAGGTTCACAAGCCCCACTTGTTAACCTTCATTTGCTTAGCGTGTATTGTTATGGTGAAAAGTTATTGTGAGCGATTGAGGTTTTTTTTTTTTTTTTTTAATGTTTCTTTCGTTGTTTTTCTTTTCCTTCAGTGGTCATCAACCCATCACTTCAAAAATGCACAGTGTGGTGCCATAGTCTGCTGATCCTTTTAGGGAGTGTGAGAAATGGGTTCAGAAATCAAATCTGACGAAAGGTATTCTGGAAAGGATGGGCAATGCCTTACTGTGTGAGGGGTTAATGGTGTGTTGAGACAGGGGATTGCACATATCATGCTTTTGAGGATTTGAGGATCTTTGCTCCTGTTGGACAGCATACAGGACAGAATGACAGGAGAGGTGTGACAAGAAATGCCATGTGAACCCAATCATTGACCAAACTCAAAAGTTTGAAGCACATCGTTCAGCAGGTGCCTCTGTGAGATGACCTCTGAGTTTGATTTAGATTAGATTTGTTCCAAAACAAGACTTTTGAGTAGAGCTACTGTGTCCTCATAAAAGCAACAGATAGCACACACTTGAGACAACTTCTGGTTAAATGATTAGGTAACGTGTACTTAGACTCTTGTTTGACAAAAATATGTACAAAATGGATCTCGACATTCATCAATCTATAAAATATATCCATAACTTTTTTTTCCAGGGTACAATGGAAAATAACGCTTAAAAAGTGTGTCCTTGTGAAGTGTCCTTGAGTAAGACAGTAAATCCCTACTTTCTCACTCACTTCTTCAGTCTCGAGCAGGGTGACAGCTAAATTCCAGATCTACAAAGTAAAGAAATCCCCACTCTGTGACGACTTTGAGCTTTATACAATTTTTTATCCAAACAGAGTGATCCAAAAGTAGAACTCTATGTCACTCCTCAAAGAAAATGCTGATTTAAAGGTTTACTCCTGCAAACAGTAACTAATCTACTCTCACAGAGAAGGCCTGGTGACATCAGCAGCCAGTGCGTATAGAGACTCATTTGTATAATGTTCAGGAACAATGGAAAAAGGGGCTTCACTGTGTCATCCGTCAATGACTAATGCAAAGCTGTGGAATCATCTCTCCTGGGAATTGATAGGACATGGTCCCTATTGTCTGAGAGGCGTTCTTTAAATTGAGGTGGTGATGTCATAGTGAATGCATGCTCGTCAAACCTGTCAAACCTTTTCCCCCCTGCAGCCTTCTTTTCCATCCTCCCGTTGGCAAACTCACAGGTCTTTTTCAACTCCAGGCAAAGTTTGAGCAGTTAGAGCATTTTAAAATAGTTTAGAAAAGTTAAATCTGCTCTAGCTTAATACTATATCAACAGTGGGTGTAATAAGATAACTATGTATGATGTGAAAAAGGTCGCTCGTAGTGACAAACCCAACCCAACTTATCACCCAACACTGCAGTTCCCCTCAGCTCGATCATTTTAGCATCTTTTAGCTCATTATTTTTGATTTAGTGTGAGCAACTTTAATATTTGGGTTCATAATGAACATAGTGGAGCTTTGAGCACATATTTTCCTCAGGAGTTGGAGACCAAAAACAGAGCTGAAAGGAGACTTGGACCTCCATTTTTTTAGACTCCAAATCAATGCTGTGATGATATATGTGTGTGAAAAGGCAACCTTGGACCTCCTTGGACCTCCATTTTTTTAGACTCCAAATCAATGCTGTGATGATATATGTGTGTGAAAAGGCAACCGTTAGCCACAACAAATCTATGATGTTGTTAAGCTTGTTGTGCTGACCCCAATTAGCTAAAAAAATGCAAATAATGCAGCGGGTTTTGGACTTATTTGGTATTGTATTTAAAAAATGCAGAAAAAAACATAAAAATATCATCTAACTATTTTATGAGACATTGTTCCAAGATAATAAATGACTCACATTTAGTGGAAATTAAAATGTTGTATTTATTCTGTTTTTTTTCATAATAATATATCAGATATTTATATAATATATCAAAATCTGTATCTTATGACGAGGAATAGTTTGTAAATGTAGAAATAGCATTTTGTCAGTGCAGACACCCCTGCTGGGTTCTCTTCTGTAGCTCTTGACATCACTTTCTCCAGCGTATGCAGCCCATCCCTCACAAAGACAAGCATAAACGGAACACAGATGTTTCTACAACCGGTTTGCGGGGATGTCATTAAATAGGTGACATCATTGCGTGACAAGAGCACAGTAAGCATCCTCATGTGGCGTGAAACTGCCAGTCTTCTCTTGGAGGTTGGTATAGGAACTTACTAAAAAAGCAACCCAAGCATCTGTTATGCTGTTCATTTTAGCGCCCAACTGTGGCAGAGTCTGCAGCCTACTGTAACTCCCCTGAGGCTGGCTTTTACAACTGACAGATGGCAGCAAAGGAAATCAGTCTATTTGTGTGTGTGTGTGTGTGTGTGTGTGTGTGTGTCTATTTATGTGCCCGTCTGTGTCTGCATATGTGCAAACACATTCGTGTCCTTGTGTGTGCATCCCTATGTTGTGTGTTTGACAAGAGGTCCGGGCAACACTGAAATGTCTCTGCTTTGATACGAGCCTGATTCACTCAGGCTCGTATCATGTTAACAGAGTTAAAATGCCACCTCAGGAGTGCAGGCAGAGCTGAAGTCAGAACTGTGCGAGGAAAATAGTGTTTTATTTGGCGATTGTGAATAGTATGATGGTGTGCGAAGCCAAGAATAATCTGCATTTACTAAATGCTTTTGTGTCAAACAAGGATTCAATATTATTATAGTATTTCTAAGGTTATAGAAATAAAGCTAAAATACACCCGCATCCTCCAAATTGCAGATGAACCCTTTCAGCTTTTCAGGAATTAAACAAATGCAGGTTAAAAGATTTCACCAAGGGGGAAGGACATTAAAAATCTGCAAAGTTTGTCTTTCAGCAGCAGCAGAGCCATATCCATTAGCATGTTTCCCTTGCTTAGCATAATTTGATGCCTCTCTTGCTTTGAGCAAGGACCGGTCATTAAAAATGCATCCGTCTCAATTAACTCTTTACAACACATGGCATTTTCACCTCTTGTGACTACTGCAAATATAATCGTAGGCACATCACAGGTGTTCAGCATGCATCTTCATTGTGGTTTTGTGTGTAGCCTGTGTGTGATCATAATGGCGGGTGAACTAGGCTAACTAAAAGAGGCACTCCACTGATTGTAATGTCAAAGCCCATTTAGGCTACTAATCACAGCCTGTGGAGAAAACGTATAGTATCGTTAACATTTTTTACACTACTTTGCTTGGTGTCCAAATACCTCAAAAACGAATGACATTCCCTCAGCTGTACCTTGTGTTTATTTCTAATTAGTCAGTTTACTAGCTAACGCGCAAAAATCAACTTGGTTAACATTATCGATACAATTAAGATTTTCAAGAGTACACCGCTTGGCCTAATGGAGGCATTACCATACTTTATTTTTGGTATATATTTTTTGGGTGGGCGGCAGTGTCCCTGTAATACTATGCATGGACCCCCCTCTGGGCCCCGAAACTGTGACAAATATTTTCGTACATCTTTTTTCATGCACTACTTTCATTCCTAAAGAGGGGGACTTTCTAATTGTAATTATGCATAGCAGTGGTGGTATGTAATAGTTGTGCCTAATATTTTTGGTAATCATAAAATCACATGATGCCCAGGCCTGTCCCCCTGATTTGAAATGTTCTAGAACCGCCCCTGATTAGGGGACATTTTTACAATACAACCATAACACCACGTACGCACACATTACATTTGTCAGCCCAAGCAGGGCATCACAACTGTTTGCTATCAGTGTCACATACTCAGACAAAGAAGGGGAACCATTGTTAAATCTCACAATGTGACACGTTTGTTACTATTTGGCCCACACAGGGAAGACATCATTTATAGGGGGTGACATATTTACTGCTGTGTTGTTTTTTCTGCAGGAAATAAAATTTTATGACTGACAGAGGATAACATTTCTTGTCAAGACGGTCAGTGTCTGCTGCGTTACAGATGCGTGCAACACAAGGAAACACAACGGCTCCGTCACCTTACTCAACAACGCGACACCACTAATGACTGCTTATGTAACCGCTGTGTTGACAATAGAGCCCGTCTCCTTGGCTGAACCTGACACACCTGACGCAATTTGCCAGCCTTCCTGACACCAGTCTGCAATAGAGTGAGTCTGTGCGTTAAAAGGATTTGATGTAGCTCGCTGTCAGAGAAAAAAGGCAAATTCCCCCAAAGAATTGCTTTTAAACTGAGACAAAGGACTACTCAACACACACACTCCCATAGAGATGCATACAGATAATAGACAGACAGCACAGAGGGCCCATCTTGCTGTGCATCTGTTCCCACTTCAGATATGGATGAAGACAATGTTTAAGTGCGAGAAAAGACATTCGAAGTTGACACTTTTTATGACAACTTTTGAGCATGAGAAGGGGAATTTGAACAGGATAATTCTGTCGGGGTATAGCTACTTTCGTGCTGTAGAGGTGTTTCTAAACTTTAACTTTAAGTTTCTATTTTTATGCCATCTGCTTCCTGTTGGAGAAATCTTCCTTGTGAATAGGAAATGCGTGATAAATCCGGCCATCATTCCGAGGGTGTGGGGCGTGTTGGATGTGATGATTTTGCCTCTCGGGCACTGAGTGATGCCACATTATTTTGTGGTGTCTTTCAAAGGATATCTTCTTTCCCTTTCTCACTATCCATCTCCTGTTTTGTTTTTTTCTGCAAGCTTGTTTCCTGCCTCTCTCTCTGCTTCCACCCCTCCAGCTTTTTTCCTTCCTGACAGCACAGGTATCACATTCCTCTTTCATAAGGCTGACACCCATCCTTCACTACATGGCCTCCTGTGTGACAGTTGAGAGCGCGCCACACTAATGGCTGAAGCCTTTCTTTCCTGTCTACACCAGATACTAGGGCAGATTTGAGGCTGAGCAGATATTTAAGACTTTTCTGCAACGATAAAAAAAGAAAAAAAAACATGCATCTTAGCAATTTTATAGCATTTAGGTTTCAATCTTTCATTCTTATACTAGTACTCTTGAAAAAATAAATAATTATTATTCAACCTCGAAGAGTTTTCAAGGACACTGCGCCATCAAATCATTAAATCTTCATTCCTTGAAGATCTTCCGTCAAAAACATGTTTCCCATTTCACTCTTTTGTCAAATACTTTTCACTTGTTCATATAATTTAAAAACTCAATAGTAGTTTACATTCATACTTTGCAATTGAAGGTGAAGCGCTTCCAATGCTTCCCCCCATTTTCGTCTATACCAGAAATTACATTTATACGAATCATGTATAAATAAGGCAAATAGTTCATTTCATACCAGTGATTTCACTTGTTGAGAAAATTAACTGTACTGCGAGTGAATACTAGCTGATTGATGACTCATTTGACCAGCGTGCTCTCTAACTCTCTACCTGATTGACTAGATAATTGTGGATACTGGAGACTGATTCTCAGTAATTAGAGCCAGAGACAAGCTTGTTCTGCTTTATCCTCTTCAATCCTTAAGGATGGATTAAATTAGATCAGTGATAACAGAGTGATACTGTATGTCATATAAGCTCTGTAGGTTTCTTCAAGTCTACAGCCAAGTCTACAGGCGGCTCTGTGAGACTGTACTTGGTTGTTCACCATCTTAGTTTAGTGTGATGGCATGCTATCATCTGCTAATTAGCAGCAAACAAAAAGTACAGCTGAGTATTCTGTTATGTGTTTGACCACTCAAAGATTTTGAACGATACATCGTCTGTGAACTATGAATGCGTCTACAGGTTTTCGTGCTGATCCATTCAGTAGTTGTCGGGATATTTCGCTTGATAGGTGAAAACTTTGACCTGCCGGTTGGGCTAGAATGAAAGCTCTCAAAATTTCATGGCAATTTTCTAAATAGTTCCTGAGAATTTTCAACAAAAACCCAAAATGTCAACCAGGGCTGGGAGAAGTCAGAGGATGGCCAAAGTCATTGGAATTCATCCTCTTGGGACCGTGATAGTCTGTATTTAAGCTCATGGCAATGAATCTTGCTGTCGCAATCGTTGAGACATTTCAGTCTGGACAATCAAATTGGTGGACGACCAACCAACCATTTGTAGAGCTAGTGTGGCTGAAGATTATTGGTTGAAATGTCCTACCTTTTACAGGTAGATAGAATGTAGTTACTGCATTGTCTTTGTTCCACATTAGTTAAGTATTTCATCCAGATCTTGTAATACATTTGTGTGTCCATCTCCTTTCTGTTTGCCAATGCTTCTACAGTTGTCAAACAATGGCAGCGGTTAATGGTGTGTTTTGTATGGAATGCCCATATCCCAATTTCAGCAATCACACTGAATGAACATCCCCTAAAGCTGAAAAGGTAACATAGCAATAAAGGTTCCTGGCTCTGTAGACATACTGCTGATAATCTTTAATTGGAGTCAAAGAGGATTGGAAACCGATTTTCTGGCATCAGTGATACCAAGCGTCAGGTCTGCCAGCACAAGACAGGGAGGAGAGATGATTTGCCAAAGCAGACTAGGGGGTCCTGGTGCTGGGAGAGCACAAATCTGGCAGGGGGCTTATGAGCCACACACAAGTCACACAATTGTACATCCTGTCGGTTGTTATTTCTGAATTTAGACAGCACTGTTGGGCACTGGGTATCAAGGGAATATTTCCACAATGAAGTTTCCGAATTTAGCCAATGGACAGGAAAAACCTTTTCTGTGAGAGTATACAATGCTCAGTAAGCAATCAATTCCCCCTCAATGCCACACAATACAGCTAAAATTGTTTCCTTCAGCCTCAAGGTGCACATTCATTTTGTCCACTAATAGCGAAAAGGGAACCTACATCAACCATCAGCCTGATAAAGCACCACCACCAGAAAGACGGATATGTGCAGGAGCTATTCTTCACAGGGTAAACAGGGTAATAAACTATCCATAGAAGAGGCAATTACTTCCTGTTCTGACACCGCAACCCATTTCAGCTAATCGAACAGCGGGAGGGGCCTCCAACAGTGCTCTTACAGGCTGCTAACCAGGTTAGCTGTGCTGCTAACACAGGCCAGCTCTGCCTTGCCAAATTGATCTGGGAGATTTAGTGTGGCTCTTTCCAAACCCCAGAGCCATCTTGATGTTGCTCAGTAGGCTATCCACTCTGTGGGACCAGCAGGAGTGGCTTCTCTAGTCTGGGCTAACTAGCTAGCAAGCCAGGGGGCCCTGCCAAATGGATGTGATTTATGGGCCACTGTGAAGGCTAATGCAGGCTGCTTTACATATGTCCTGGTTTGGCTCTATGCCGGCTTTGCTTTGAGCTTTCCTCTACCTTTTCTGCTTATAGTATTCATTGCATTCCCCTTAGTGCTGCAACACTGCTGCTAAATTATAGAAAATGTGTTCTCTATTTAAATTTACAGTGTGCTGTTGTGCAAAAAACAGGCCCTTGTAGCCTATATGGATAAGGATAGGGATAACTCAGAAAATGGAAATTGGGCTAAAAGGGTCGAGGGGATTTGATAAAAATGCAATGAGTGCCTGTGTGAGGTGGGAAATCGCACAGGCTGGACTTGCTTTGAGCACCAAGCTATATTATTAAATCTATTTATGTGCTCCCACCATCACAGGTCCGACCTGACAGCCAGAGAGCGTCTTCTGATCAAATGGAAAGCAGCAAAGGGAATATATAATAGGTAAATAATCAGCTGCATTCCACTGCATTGTGGGAGTTTATCTACTGCATCTGACACCTGGGATTAATATACTCTGGTTTCTGTCAGAAACACAGTGAGTTTACTGTGAAAGAACAGTTTGTTTGCAGGGACAAGTACTTGTTATGTAGAATGGCCAGTTTATTATATTCTATTTCTGGATTATTAATATGACTGACGCATTAAGCAGCATTTTAATGGTGTAACTCATCGAGGTGGATCTTTTTTTAACTATACATGTTAGACAGTTTAGTCAGGGGATTTCACAATATCAGATTTATGAATACACAATTATTGAGAAATAGAAAATTTTAAAATAATAATAATTATTATGCAATATGAATTCTTGTTTATCGTGCTTTTTTTGGGGCAAATTAATATGTGTGCGGGGCGTTGGGGGAGCAAGACAAAGCGAGCAATGAAAGAAATGGAAATGATTTAAGAGCAGCTGGATTATTAACACGATATTATAATATGTGTATTATTAACATGATATCAATAATAAAAATAATAATAATAGCAGGGTTAACGTCAATATCGTATATTGCAAGATGCCTAGTTTAGTCTATAAAAATACATAATAATTTTTCATAAACGCATCGTTATTTTGGTTTGGTTTGGTTTAAATGTAATGTTGTAAAAAGGGTCTATTTTCAAAAAGTAGCGTGTAAATGGAAATACACAAGTAAAATACAAGTTTGTTAAAAGCGTGCTTAAGTACAGTATTTCAGTTGTTGTATTTGGTTACTTTCACTGTTCATGGTCAAATATTGATGTATTCATTGATTTATCATTTCATTTCAAGCTATTTTTGAAAGACTATTGATTTATTTAATTGGCTATTGAATTCTCTCCTCTCATATAACAGGTTACCCATGTAGGTTATACATGTTGTGGTGCCGTAGGATGTTATATGCTGCTCCGGCTCTGTGGGTGTCAACGCCATCAACCAGAGATGCAGCGTTTACACGTCCACACAGTGTGTGAGCACAGCGTCACCACTGCATTTTATTTTAATGGTCAATGCCAGAGTTTAGTTTGCATATGCATCCTTGATCAGGCGAGTTGACCCATCACCTTTCTTATTTACAGCAATGGGTGAGGAAGTGTCGTGCTTCCTGCACATATCTTAGCTCAATATCAGTCCAAGCCACCATGACTCAATCCACCCTGATGTATAAGCTGGATTTCAAGTTTCGCATGGACCGCATTATGTCCAATTTTGCAAACTACTTGGGGGTTCAGTGCCTTGCTCAGTGGCACCTCACACATGAGAGGTACTTTTTTTTTTTTTATCACATGTTGGAGATTCGACCTGCCGACTGCCTGGACAGAAGTCCCCTTTCACCATAAATCTGACAAAGTCACAGTGGCAAAACAACGTTAATGCATCTTCTGATATGCAACATTTGAGAAATACAATAATTTGATTTCATGCCGTACAAAAAAAGCACTGCTGTCTGAAGGACAACTCACTCCCCTGCCAGGGAGGACTTACCTTCGTGCATCTGCTTTGATTGTGTGTAAATGGTGACAGCGTGGATTTCAGCCTCACATGGGATATTTTTCTGTGTCTTGCTAATTTGTTTGAAGGGAAGGAGGCAAAATGGGGGAATTGCCGGTAATGGAGGTGGAAACAAGAGAGATAAAAGCCTCCCACACAGAGACTACTGTACAGTATGTATGCATGCAAGCTCGCTTTAAAGCACACACAAACAAAAAAAGCACACAGACATAAAAAAATAAATAAATAAACAAAACATGCTTCTGTTTTTCTGAAACACCATCACAGAAAAATAATGGAAAGGCAACACATCCACGCTGAGCAGAAGCAGAGCAACCTTAAGAGAAACACACTGCATTTGGTGTTAAAAACCTGATGGTAGCTGTTGAATAATATTGCTTTGATGCATTGATTGTTAGTGCAGTAATGAAAACATTTATTGTAATGAAACTATAGATGATAATATGGGTATGTCACAATTCACTTTAGGAATCAAAAAACACTATTTTGGTTATGCGATTGGACCAGATCATAATGAAAATGTTGGTAAGTGGCACGTGGATATACTGCCACCTGCTGATTGAAATCACACATCACATTTCAGTTTGCAGGGTCCGAGAGCTAAAAAAAATAAAAATAAATAAAAAAGAAAAATCAAACAGCGGATAAAAGAAAAATAGATTCTTTCTTCATAAAATAAAAAAATACACACTAGGAAAAGTAAACACAGAAGCCCAGGCAAAAGCAGTATGACATTATGTATTTAAAGTAGTACTACCTGAACTATAAATACTGCTTTAGAGAAATAATAGTAGTATCAAAAGGTGGATTCAGTATTTTCAAAAAAATTGGAAAGTTTGATGATTGTTCTTGAGTGTTTCTGAGATCAGTGATGGTCAGGTCTACTGTGTTTTAAAAGGAACACCTGTAATTTGCTAATCAAAAATGCACTAAAGCTCAACCAATGACACGATATAGATTGTTGTACACTGTTTAATGGTTTTGCAGCCTGACATAAAGGAAATTAGCATACATATATGTGATATACAGCGATATCTGTCCAACCCCTCGTGGTTCATTCATTTTCACTTTCGTTGGTCTCAAAGGGAAGCTGTCATCAAAATGATATGGCTTTCATTGTTGCAGCTAGAAGTCATACTAAAATTGTCAATGCAATACATGTAATGTATTAACTAAGCAAGCATCCTCTGTAGCTGTCACACAGCACCATGGAACATGTAGAAAAAATGTATCCAAAAGAGTTTAACAAAAGTGAAAACATGATTTTGAAGAATAAGCTTGTTTAAAAGATATGACGTAGTGTGTGCTTCAAGAAAGAAAAAAATGGATGGGACATAACATTTATACACCAAATACAGTGATTATCATACACTTCGTTACATAATATTCATTGCTTGATAGTGCTCGTTATAAATAGCATTTCCCCAGTTTATAGGTTCAATTCTACCTTGGTACTATTTTCAAGGTTCAGCTAAGGAATAAAGGAACAATAGAAGAGGACCAAGACACATTGTAGCAGTGATACAACTGTTCCATTTGGAAGAAAACCTCATTTACTTAATTACTTTTTCTGGATTCTTTTATTTCTATCTGAACACAGAGGTTAATCACATCATCCAACAATTATCATTTGTCTTCATTCATTTTGGCTTTGACTGAAAATCTGGATTCGACAGAACACATTATGGATCTTCTCTTTCGAAATACAGATACGGTCGATGCAGGAGTCCCACTCAGTTCAGCAGCACTGCCGTGTTGTTCGTTTAGAAGATGAAGTGAGTCCATATAAATGATCGGCGCCAACACCCAATGATTTTTTTGTGAAAAACAACTTCCTGTGTCGCGTTGCAACAGAACAGATGCGTGATGTCGGATCTTAACCAATGACTATCAGTGTGAAGAATGTTTGGATGTGAAGAATGGATCTCTTCTATTCACAAATGTACTTCCCAGAGTCTATTATATACATGTCACTTGTGGCAGAGCTTACATTTCCAATCCAACAATGCACAGCGCCAGCAGCACCAAAGACACAAGGCTTAGAGTGGGCGTTATCATTGATGCTTTTCCTGAGGAAGCAGAAACAACATGAGACAAATGGACCAAGAGGAGAAAAAATATTGCTTTATATATATTTTTTAGCCTTACCTTTAATGCTTATCTTCCTGACTGGGCCATCCCCTCCTTCATAACGGCCGCGTACCATCAGCTCAAAGTCTCCAAACTGAGGCATAGGGAAGTCCATGAAGTGCCAGCCGGTGATGTAGACTTTCCCATAGATGTAGCCCGTCTTTCTGAACATGACCTTGAACACAAAAAGCGGTGGGGATTTTCAACATTTCTGGTATTTCCATGTAGACCTGGGAATTTGTCTTATATCTAACAGAACAATGTCATATTAGGCTTAATAGATAGTAGCTTGGCAAAGTGTTCGACACCTACCTTGTAGTACAGTGGGAAGGAAATATTGCCAAACCAGTCATACTGGATATGATCCCACCATACATACAACCACTGTCCTGTCCATGTAACATAGCGCCACATCCTGGGCGGGTCTGGCGGTGCTGTAGACAAAACACAATTATTTAATACGGCCACATCTATACAATAACTCTCATTGTAGGTGTTTACAATCTATTGTGCATAGATTGTGAATGATTAGGCTCACGTGGTCTCTTTGTGAACATCTCACAGTGTTCACCAGGGGGTCCGAGGCCAGCTCCATTGAAGGCTCGGACCTCAATGAGGTAGTGAGAGTCTGGCAGCATGTTCTCCAATCTGGTCTGGTTGACTGTGGCTGAAACGAATATACGGTTTGCTCCCGGCTCCGGATCATCGTACTTTCTCCAGTATTTCACCTGGTTAGCAAGAAACGAGATATTTTAAATCAAATAGTAATCACTGGATAAGGAGCGACATTTACAAGCTACGGTGTTTTCAATACACTGCTGGCTATCTGACATTGACATGAAGTCAATGAGAGTACATTGAGAATGTGGTTTGTTTCACGTTCACAAGAAAATTTATTAAATTCTGCCTCTTGTCAGATCTGTGACCAAGCAAATATTGACAGGCATCTTTTATCTACTCCCAACATGCTCTCGTTAGAGAATCATCCATACAGCGGACTTTACTATTGTTCGGACGGCCCATTATTCCGAAATCCCAATAGTCAGAAAAATGTCCCATTGGACCGAAAGTCCATGTGTCCTACAGCCCATTATCAAAAAAACAAATGCCCATTTCTGAGAGCCCACTGCTCCGAAAATACACACGTTCCCTGCAACAAACAGAAGCACATTACTAATTATTATATATATATTTATATATATACTTGTTGCCTTAGTTGGGTAAGTTTTGGCATGAGGAGTGAGATTGGTTGAGTCTAGGGTAAGAATATCAGGGTAAGCCAACCAGGGCAGACTAGGGCGGGTCATGCCTTTGTGCCAGGGAAGGTATGGTACCTTCCCTGG
>CALSCE010009689.1:3423210-3463124 GCA_943593645.1 Bovichtus variegatus | reverse complement strand
CCAGGGAAGGTACCATACCTTCCCTGGCACAAAGGCATGACCCGCCCTAGTCTGCCCTGGTTCTGTATTTTTTAGAGCAATGGGCCTTTTGGAACAATGGCCGCTTGTTTTTGGGATAAAGGGCTCTCAGTCCAATTGGACATTTTTTGGAAGATTGGGGTCTCTGAATAATGGCAGGGCACCTTTGTTGGTACTCTTTTGTGATTTGTTATTGTTGTTTATCTGTGAGCAGGGCAGCCATACCAGCCATTTGAGGCTAATGTGTTGCTATTCTACTGGTTTTACTTTGGACCCTGTGTGTTTACTACTGTGTTGTCATCCCTACTTAAGAACTAGCTAGCTAGTCTATATTTTATGTTAGCGGTAGACGTCAAAGACATTTGACATCTACCGCTAACTTCTTCTTTACTTTTGTGATTCCAATTTCCTTGTTACTGTACTAACTAATTTAGTATGGTAAAAATAATTTAAGATATTTTGTCTTTACATAAATCTTAAGACATTTTATTGTACGTTTTTGAGACTGAAATTTACAGTTAGTGTATGGAACTTTCACAATAAAGGTTCTGTACCTGGTATCCCTCAATGTACTGCTGCAGGCCTGTACCAGTGTCCACTACAGGCAACCACCAGACCAGAGCTTCAGTGGAGGATACCGGCCTGGCATAGATGTCTGTCGGAGACTCTATAGGTACTGGAGAAGTCAGACAAATGGATGAGAAAATAAAAAATCGTTAGTCAACCTCCCTAAGTTAATTGCCATCCCTTTTAATATAAGAACCCAAAACTAAAACCATACTAAAACTAAATCCTCACCATCTCTTGGGTAGTAGATGACCTTGGTGAGGCTGTATGGTCCATCTCCTTTCACATTAAACGACTTGATCTTGACCTGAAACTCTTTGACCTGGAAATCTTCTACAGTGGGAATGAAGTAAGAGTCACTGTGAACGTAACGCCTCGTCTCAGGGTCTGAAATGGTCTCGTACCACCAGTCGTAGGCGTCATGAGGCTTGAATGCCACAATGTAGCCAAACTTTTTGCCGTAGAAATACCAAGGCTCCACGGGCTAAGGAGAAAAGGAGAGGAAAAACACCTCAGACTTTGCTCATGTGGGGATGTGTGAAAGTATTTTTGGTATACCATGAAGTAACATGAACTGAGGGCTTGCTTACTGTCCATGTGATGACGATTTCACCATTTCTACCTCCATATCCCCCCACATCAGTGGGAGAAACCACTGGAACTGAGAAGAAAAAAGTCATTAAGGTTTTTTACCCCACACCTTTTTTTTTTACTAAAATCATCAGATGTCAGATAGAAGTATTCTCTCTTTACTAGAATCCCAGGTTTTGATCTTGAGGGAGGGGATGCTGGCCTCTCCGGAGCCGTGCTCGTTGGTGGCGATAATCCTGAACTGATACTCCATCCAAGGGTACAGGTCCGTCACTTCCGCCCTCTCCACATTGCCGTCAAGAATGGTTGGACCTGAAGGAGACACAAATGGCACGTCAACTTGAATTGCGAAAATAATTGTGTTGCAATTGCTGTTCCTTGTTAAGGTACATGCAGATTTAATTTGCAGGTTGAAGCATTCAAATCACATAGGGTCAGAATGCTGGATTCATAGCGAGTTGGCCCCCTACTGGCAGTGAGCAGTACTCACTGGTGCTCGCGTCCTTCCAGTCGTCTTCATTCAGGGACCAGTAGTGTCTTGTCTGAATGGTGTAGGAGAGAATGGGGCTGTTATGCTCTGCTCCTTTAGTCCACAACAACTTCACCCACGAGTCCCCGATCTCTTCCACCCGGATCACCCCGGGAGGCCCAGGAACACCTGGGTCAGGGAGGAAAGGTGCATGGAAAGAAGGTAAGGTTATTTTTCTGTTGTTCGTTTGCTCAGGATCTACCAAACAACTAAATTGTTATTCAAAATCAACTAGAGACGGTCTTATGACGGGTTCACACCAGCTGCAACGCCAAATCAGGCCAGGGGCGTAATGCCCCCTATTTCCACCACCCTTTCTCCGACCACGCCCATCTTCGAACTCGACCTTCACTTTGATCTCAACTACACATCTGTAAATCTTTGTTGCACGGTTGCGATGGTATCACGGCGATGGTATCACGGCGATGGTATCTGTCCACAGACATACACACACACAGACTCTACAGGTACCTTTTTTGCTCAGACCACGGCCATCTTTAAACTTGACCTAATATTTTATCTCAACTACACATTTATAAAGTTTTGTGACTGCACCTTGCACAGTTGCAGCTTTACAATCTGTCCACAGACACTCACTGGCACATACACTGACACACAGACTCACAAGGTGAAAACAATACCATTGTCGCTGTCGCGGCTGGTATCTATGATCCTTTGAGCCAAAGCATGCAGTACTGACCTACAACCTTGAGGTCAGCATATGCAGTATCGCTGTCCACCACTGTCTGAGTAGTGCAGATGTAGCGACCT
This sequence comes from Bovichtus variegatus, assembly GCA_943593645.1. NCBI lineage: Eukaryota > Metazoa > Chordata > Actinopteri > Perciformes > Bovichtidae > Bovichtus > Bovichtus variegatus. The sequence goes on along the minus strand of CALSCE010009689.1, from coordinate 3,460,648 downwards.
TCGTGCCAAATCTGGACATTCTTTATCTTTAGATCGCCGCTGCCATCTTCACTCTAAACAACAGGAAGCAGATAACAGAGGAAAGAAACGAGTGAGGGCAGGAGACGGAGCAGTGTATCTGTCAATATCTGACAATAATAGTAGGGTGTCAAGACTCCATTTGTGAGATGATGTCCAGATGTTAACTTAGGCTAGGATGAACCATCACTCTACCATAACGCGTTCGTAGTGTTGCCACTCAGAGTCAAAATCGATGACCCTGAAGTCTATGGTCCAGATGAATGTGATGTCCAGCATGGGGTCATATGAAGCGGCACACCTCAGAATCACCTCATCACCGACCTTCACCTCAGTGTCTTCAGGTGGTTCTGTGATACTGGTAGCCTCTAGGGAAACGAACAAGAAAACTGTAAATGTGCTATGTAATTTTGGCTGTGTTAATGCATATGGCATACATTTTGTAGGGAGTTTTTATTTTTTTATTTTCGGAAGTTCAAACTCAGCTCCTATAATAACCCTATTATAAACTGTGTAGCCAACATCCAGACACTCAGACCCTTAGGACACAAAAATGTAACCATGGAAACCCATTAAAACCACAATATCTGATCCCACAGCCATTACATAATAAAATCATTCTATTATATCAGGCTTTCAATCTGGAGAATCTGCCAGATACAGTCATTTCCTCATGTTTGCCCTAAGTGGCAAATGCATGCTATTTTCTTGGATTCCTTCAGGGTTATTGCTGCTGTATTATGGAGGACTATATTATTTGATGAAATCCAACAACATCTATGTTCTTGCTTGTTATTATGATGCAGAATGTGAAAAAAAACATACTAGCATATAGTATACAGAAAATAGTTCAATTTGTGTGTATTTTTCATAAAAAAAAACAACAGTGGCATTATGTAAACAAACTTAAAGGGTTACAATTCTGGAAAAAAAATTATATTTGGTACATACGGTCAGGACTGAAGTTGGTTAAAAGATTTAACTCGGTGAAAGTGGGTAAACACTAGTTAGTAAGCTTCCACATTACTTTTATACTGTAATTAGTAAACAATACTAATACATAATTGTTTTTTTTGACAGTTTAATTTGATGCAGACATTTTGATCCTCTTAGGACATCGGAGCAACTTTTTAAAGGGCTGCACAAGGGTTGAACATGTGTCACGGACCTGTGATGGTGAGATAGCCGGAGCTGTTGGCCTTTCCTCTGTCATTCTCTGCAAAGCAGCTGTAGACCCCCTCATCATTGTTGGTGGCGTTGAGGATCTCCAGACTCCCGTCAAACATGATGGAAATCCTAAAAATGAGCACGATTAATTGGGATAAGCTGCTTGGATGGATAAGTGGACGGTTGATGCATGTTGTTTACTGGCCTTCACGTAAACTGTTTAATGCACATTTTGACTGACCGTGAATTGTTGAAGAGGAGCTCTTTGCCCTTTGTCCAGGTGTACCGCGGCCTAGGAGCAGCTCGGGGTTTACACTCGATTACCACGCGGCCATCTTTAGCTCCGAGAAGCTGCTTCCTCACAGGGTTAAACTCGAATGTAGGAGCACACGCTGAGGGGAGATTATAGCGTGTATATTCATGTTTAGTCATTGTTGTCCCAAAAATGTCATTTTATTTTCAGTGAGAGCACGGTTTCTAAAAAAGGTCTCACCGATGACTCGCAGCTCAGCGTTGGCGTATTTGATGCCCCAGTAGTTCTCTGCGAGACACTGGTACATTCCTGAGTCATCAAAAGTGAGACTGGAAAACTTCAACTCCCCCTTCCCATACTGGAAAACACATACACAATACAAATGCTTAGTCAATACTATGTACTCCACCATTTCTTTAATGGCAGACAACAAAATGTATGACTCTTTACCATGTATCCATCTTTGTACCAGCGGATGAAAGGGAAGGGCTTCCCCGACGCCACGCAGCGCATGGTGTGCTCTGAGCCAATGTCGATCTGAGTGTTGTTGATGGTTTCCGCCCACTCCGGAGCAGCTGAACACACAAAAGGGGCGTAAAAATTATTACATGAACGACGATATTCGAACGTGTACGCCACATAGTGTTTTGTTTTGTCAGCACAAGAAATGAAAAAAAAAAAAACCTCAATCCATATTATTTAGTCTTCACTTTTTTCGTCAACAACATTGCACATCGGTGCTGTCTCGTCATTGTCTGGTCTTAGTCATGGAAGAAAAAAGGTTGTCGACGAACATATTTAGTCATAGTTTCCGTTAATTATCTCTGCCATGACTTTTTGCCTTATTGCTTTCTAGTAGACTGTCATGTCTCATCAAATTTGTTAAAGTTTTTCATCTTGTAGTTATTATTGTATTTTATTTAGTTGTTAGTCAGGTTCATATTTATTCTTGGTTGGGTTTAGTCACATCTTGTCTGTCATTCGTCAAGTCACCGTGTCTTGCGTCCGGTCTTATCAGTCACTGTCTGTCATTGCACTTCCTGTTTTATTTTGTACTTACCTCTTGTCCCTCATTTTACTACTTTACTTCCTGCCCTTGTGTGGTTGCCCACTCACCTCATGTATAAACAGTCCTGCCTCCCCTCGTCTTGTGTCAGTTTGTCTCGTTATGTCCCTGCGTCATGATCCAGCGTACCAGCAGTATCTCAGAGTTTTTGGTAAATCCTCTTTGTGAGCGTTTATGAGTTTGTACTACCTTTTGCAAGTAAAGTATTTGATTTCACACTTTCCGTCTGTCTCTGCTGTCGTGCATATGAGTCCTCCTACCCTGTGTCTGAGGTCGTGACATAGACCTACTTTTTTGTTGTCTCAAAGGAACCACACTGGCATTTTTTTCCTATAATCCCTATCCCCTACCCACAAATCTACACAGTACACTTGTGAAATCAAACATTGGTAAAGTACACAAATTAAATCACTTACACTCCACATACAGCCAGGCCTTGTGCCAGTCCTTTCCTTTAGTGTTGAGGGCTTCACACTCGTATCCTCCCACGTCTTCGTACTGTACATTGAACAGATGAAGCACGGCTCCTGATTCACTGATCTCATGATTTGGTGGCAGGTCTGTGGCGTCCACCTTCCTCCAAACAATATGAGGGATGGGGCTGAAAAGGGACACAATGAAAGTGAAAGCATATATCTCACGATTCCTCAGACCTCATTACTTCAGCACATTGAGCGAAACACAAAAATGAAAACATACTTTCCCAGAGCAAAGCACTCCAATGTAATATTAGAGGCGAGCATGGCAGTAGTATCTGGAAACTTCACCCTGATGTCTGCTGGGTATTTTCTCTCTTCACCTAAGGCAAAAAAAGTCAATTATATCCAACATATTCAATGTCACAGAGTGGAAACATGACAAGATGTCTTTTTCTGGGATTGCTTTCTGCTCTGCAACACATGATGAGAAGAGGTTTATAATGTTTTTCACAGCTAGTATCTGCTCACCGTCCTCAGGGGGTAAGGGGATGAGGGGGATGAACTTGGAGAAGACGCTCTTCCCGGTGACGGGGCTGGACACAAAGCAGGAGTAGTTTCCTGCATCCTGAGCTTCCACTTTGGAGATGTACAGGTTTCCCGTCTTCTGGGAGACAAACCGACGGCGGTCTGTGTACAGGAAAACTGGGAACTCATTGTAGATCCAGCGGTAGGTCACCTCCTCTGAAAAGGAAAAGACAGAAGTTGTTATTGGTATCTTCACAAGACTGGCTTTTCTAAAGGAGACATGCAGACCTGTACGTACGTGGCCAGGCTTTTGGAGGGGCACAGAGCAGAACAGCGCCCTGTCCTTCTTTGACGTACACCGGTTCTCTTTCCTCCTGCGGAAACTCCTCCACAACTACACAATACGTAGATGAGGAGAAAATAAAAAAGAGGACAAACAGGAATTATAAATAGGCATGGGACGATGTGAAGATGCCATGTCACGATTATCTTGGCCAAAATAATTGCGATTAACGATATTCTGAAAATCATCAATATGCTTAAAATGGCACTAAAACACTAAATCACTTTACCTTATATTTTGTTAATACATTTTTTTTTTTTTATTGCATCACAGAAAGGACTAGTATCTCAAACAATCATAAATCCTAAGGTCCCATTGCATAAATAAAGGATACATAAAAATGACAAGAAATATTATTTTTATTATTGATTAATCTGCCAATTATTTACAAGATTAATCGATTGTTTAGTCTATAAAATGGCAGAAAATAGTGAAAAATGTCCGTCCCAGTTTCTCAAAGTCGAAAGAGATGTCTTTAAATGTCATGTTTTGTCAGTCCAAAATCCAAAGATAATCACTTTAATATTATATAAAACAAAGAAAAGCAGGATATGTCCATATTTAAGACACTGACAAATGACTTTTCGATGAAAGGATTTTTAAAATAGCGATCATTTCTCTGTCGATCGACTAATCTCCTCGTCGTTGCAGCTCTGAAACATTTTGTGAGTCTGTTCCTGTATTTTGCCCATCGTCCCATCCTTAAATGTTGAAAACAAAACATCGAAACTGCAACGCAAGACATATTAAAAACATTTGAGCTGGGGCTCAGCGCCAGACATGCGTACTACTGCTGCACCGGCAGGGTTCACATGCTCACACCCAAACTTGACCCTGGCCTCCTTGCTGATGACGGTGCCATAGATGTTCCTGGCCACACAGATGTACGTCCCAGAGTGTTTCTTCTGTTTGGGGTTGGTGATAACCAGGTTCCCCCCCACGAGGCTGTAGTACTCGTCCGGCTGCTCCATCAGCTTGATTTCCCAGTTGTCACGGCGCCACCTAACAGCGGTGGTGGAAATAGTATTGAGATCTTTTACCTGAGTAAAAGTAGTAATACCACAGTGTAAAAATAGAAGTGAAAAGTCCCACATTCGAAATTTTACTCAAGTAAAAGTATAAAACTATTTGCATCAAAATATACTTTAAGTACCAAAATAAAAACACTCCTGGTGCTAAATGACCCCAGTGTTGTACAGTATATTATTGGAACAGTATTATTGATGCATTTATGTAAGCAGCATTTTAAAATTAAGCAAATTTATAAGGATTCATAATATTTTTTCAATTGATCAAATGTTTTTTTTCTACATGTTAAATCTTGACCTGAAAAGTACCACGTTGCCCTCGGGAATGTAGCGGAGTAGAAGTATAACGTTGCAGAAAATGGAAGTACTCAAGTACTTTTAAAATTGTACTAAAGTACAGTTGAGTAAATGTACTTTGTTACACTCCACCACTACCCGGCAGTGATACAATACCATTCTATATAACATATGGACCCATATCATGTCGTATCCAGTACTTGCGGTATAAAAACTGTAAGTCGTGTATGTAAATCTTCTTTAGTGTGTGTAACCTGTATGTAGCAGGCGGGTTCGCTCGTGCCCTGCAGTTCATGGAGATCCTCCCATCGGGTGAGTCCTCAGTGTAGACCACATCCACCGGCTCCTCCTCAAAGATGGGCCCATATCCAGTAGCATCATCTGACAAATGTTACAAAACAATTAGCTGACACACTGATTTCATTGAATCACCCCACGTGCAGTATGCCCTGGTTTTGTCATTCCAAGAAACTCACCTCCATAAATCCTAGGCTCGCCAAAAAGGACCGCCACTGCGAAGCAGAAATATAGTCATGTCAGCTTGTGTTGTGCAGGGTGTACACTTGACTTCATGCAACGGTATATTTTTCAGGCATCGCTGCGCCTCCTACCTGTGAGGGAGACCGAGGAGGAGAGAGCCAGGAGCAGCAAGGCGGCGGAAGCCATGGCGGTCGACAGACTTAGACTTTGCAGCCGCGTGAGTTAAGCGGATGGACCGAGGGACACGGAGAAGAAATCGATGGACAGGACATGAACTGGAGACAGCTGAGGAAGAGACAAAAAGAAAAGATTCAAGGCTGTCAGAAACAGAATTGCTCTTTTATTTAATTTATAACAAATTAAATTTTTTCCATCTTCCCCTCTTCTCATTGTGTATTATAAAACACTCATCAAGATATAACACCAGAATGATGACTGTGCAATAAACGAGTCGGAAGCCTCCCTGTGCGTATAAATGATTCAGGATATGAATGACTCAGCAGCGCACTGCACAAGGAACCTGCCGAGACACACAGGCCCGTACTGTGTGTCTCTGTGCGTGTGTGTGGGCCTGTCTATGGTCAACGCACGAGGTAGCACTGCAGTACGTATACAGCTCCTGCTGCTCCGTCACACATGCTTACACCTCACTTCTGCAGGATGGATTGGCAGAACTGCTGTGAGCAGCTGCAGTGTTTCCTCTTCACTGTCATGACCACGCAGGGAGAGACAGAGATATTAAGAGAGAGAGAAGGTTGGGGGAGGAACATGGACATAGAGAGCAGGATGATCCATGTAAGTAGAAGCTTAGAATGTGAGGAAAAAGACTCGACTGCAACTCGACTCGGACTTTAACACCAATGACTCGGGACTTCACTTGGACTTGATATTTCACGAGCGACCCGACACTTAATTTCCCAGATCCACAAAACACAAACAATATCCCTTTAACCCTTTATAGGGCACTCATTGAAATTCAAAAAATCAACCTTAGGCTGTTATTGGAGAGCATAACAATACTTTATTTCTTTTGTAACATTTTTCAAAATTTTTCATTTTCAAGGCCAATGAAGTTACCATATCGGGTTACTTGCCCGTCAGTGGTAAAACAAATACCAATAAGTATTTATATAAGAAATACAAGAAAAACACCTATAAGGTGAAATAATGTGTTTTACAACATTTGAACATCACATCAGAACATAACAACAGTGCTGATATAGGCACCTGTGTGTGTGTGAGGGTTCGAGGAACACAACAAGTGTCTGTTTGTCTCGGTCTGTCTCTGCCTCCGTCTGTTGTGTCTGTCTGTCTTTCTTTCTGTCTGTCTCTGCCTCTGTCTGTTGTGTCTTTTTGTCTGTCTGTCTGTCTCTGCCTCTATCTGTCTGTCTGTCTGTCTGTCCTGCTGTCTGTCTGTCTGTCTCGGCCACTGTCAGTCTGTCTCGGCCACTGTCAGTCTGTCTGATACAGGCACCTCACACATTACCACTTTAGGCATTAGACTTCTTCGTGGTACTTGACAAAGTACTTGCCTGTTTTGACTTGGGACTTGAATGCAAAGACATCAAAAATTATAATAATAGGTGTATTTTACACTAACAATTGTATGAAACAAAAGCTGCATATATGTTTGATGAAACTTCAGAATGGTATTTTTGAGTATTGCTGCCTTTTACAAATATTGTAAAGTTAAGTAAAGTTTATTTATTATAGAATCTTTCCATAGAACAAGATCAGGAAGTGCTTCACAGGAATACAACTTGTTTTCTTTTTAAATAACACCATTAAAACAGTAATAGAAACAAACAATATAATGTCAGAAAAAACAGACCTTAATAAAACAAAGCAAAAGGTTTAAATAAATGAGTTTTCAGCGTGAACAGACACTGCAATTTGTATATTGCACTCGTCTATTGTGATTATTCAATAAAATTCTGAATAATTGTCCAGCCCTACTTGGAACTAAACCTCTGCTTAACAGTCAGCTTAAAGCTCAGGCTTTATCTGCTCATCTTCCTCTCATGTCACAGGCCAAATGGATGTGTTCAGGGACAGTGTTAATCAAGAGGAAATCAGGAAAACGGCAATCTTCCCTTAGAAATGTTTAGACAAGTAAATGTGAAATACTGGAAAATAAAACATGCGTGTGAAAAGCTTATCCCACTGTACAGTTAGTAGTCTAGCACACTTTGTCTAGTCATTCTGGATATGAGAAGAAGAATAAGAAGGCACAGGCGCAGGCACCTCCCATGTGCCTCAGCAGCTATGTTTGTCTCAGCCACCAGGACATGAAGGGAGAGAGAGACAGAGACAGAGAGAGAGAGAGAGGGAGAGAGGGGGAGGGAGGGAGAGAGAGAGAGAGGGAGAGAGGGGGAGGGAGAGAGGGAGAGAGGGGGAGGGAGAGGGAGACGGAGAGGGGGAGGGAGGGAGGGAGGGAGGGCCACATACAGAGACTGCAGCACTGACTCTTCATGTGCACTGTTGATGACTCAACACTAATATCACAACAGCATACCAGCAGTTTGCAGCATCTGTTTAGCATTTGCACGGCCTGATGTCTTCAAATGGTTCAAATCATTTCAAACATATTTTAAAAAATCAATGAACTTCAACGCACAAGCTCTCCCACATTACTTTTATACCGTATATGCGGCTTTGGCTTTATAGGTTACTGTTGCAGCAATCTGTTCCTCCACTAATTCTAATCAATTGATCAGAGTGTGTGTTTTTTTTTTTTTTTTTTTTTTTTGTGTTTTGCTTCTTTTATGCGTTTCCCCTGGCGATAATCCCATCACAGATCCTCTTTGGACAGACTGGCGAAATTTAGGTCAGCTCATGTATTAAGCAGTGTCTCTGTGGCTGCCTGAATGACCATGCTTGCCCTGTGTTTTATGGCCGCACACGATCAGTCATGTTCGAATCCAACAAAAGGATATCCCGATGATGTCGTTTCAATCTGGAGTTTTCTGGGTTGGGGGTGAGTTTATTAAAGTGGGCTTCTTTTAGGTGCTGCTTCTGGTGTTTTGTCACAACAGCTGGAATATGTCAAAAATATAGACATGAAATCAAATCCAAAACTAATTATATAACCAGGCCTCATGTTGAAGATGTGAGGGAGGAAATAATCCATTTCCCCTGACCATCTTGCAGCCATCACAGATTGCTTAATCTTTTTGACATCTGAAAAAAAAGGGGAGGTGGCTAAATTGTTCTAGGAATCGTTTTTCGCGTTTTTCTATTACAGTCAAAGGGAGATGGGGGAGAAAAATGATATTCAGAAGATAGTCTATATGTGCATATACATCATAACTAACTAGCAAACCACACAATAATTAACTTAATGATCATTTAGACCCAATAGCTACAGCTTTTATGCCAGTACAGTGCAGAAAACAATCTTTAAACAGTGTTTGATTTTTAGGGAGTTGCCCTCTCGCCCATGAAGGACAGTTTGCCCTTTACCAAAAAGATGCCATGTTGCATCCAGCAGCTTACTGCGCCCTTGACGCATGCGGTGTCTCACACTTTCACCTTGCGTCTCCTCTCTGCAGCCACAGAGACACACTTTCTCAATTTAAGTGCAGAGTGCGGAAGCTTAAGCAACCTTTTATCATACAGCTCGGTCATTGCAAAAAGCAGCAGCCTCTAAAAGTAACTGCGCAGCTCCTTACATCACTTCACCCCAATGACGAGTGAGCGGCACCGGTAATTCACTGCTCTGCATTGCGGTACTCCTGTGCCGGTCCATTTCAGCTCTACACATCCCAGTTTATCCTCACTCAGTCCAGACACAAGAGCCAGTCGGGTCATGCACGCACTCTCGCATGTGATGTCGTTCTTACCTTTGAGGCGGAACGGGAAATCTCAGTACACAGTCCGCATGGCACACCTGGATCCGAACCGCATCGCCCCACAGCCCACCCGCCGGAGCGTCCCGTTCAGCTCAACTTTTCTATTGGAGGAGGGCGGCTGAGTGACACCTCTGGGTAGCAGCGAGTGTGCGGCTGTGATTGGTCCATGAGAGAGGGGAGGATGGGAGGGATGCAGGCATCATGCTGCTGCACATCCCGCTGCGCATCCATCCCATCTTTTACGTTGTGTTTTTATAAATAAACTGTGTACATCGCAGAATAGTATTGGATTACTTTAATAGCAATTATTAGATTCCCAGTAACTGTACAGTCAATAGTTCTTAATAGGAATATTAAGGTGTATTTGAATATTTGGGGCATAAGAAAATAGGACTATAGAAAACAGTAGAAACTAATATTTTATTTTATTTCCCCTCTTACACACACACACACACACAATCATACATAATCATACACATAAACATATGTGCCATATTTAACAGATTCCCCTTCGACACTGGGTAATCACACACATTTCAGTCACAGTAAAGGCAAGATATAAGATTATTATATGACTGTTACTTCATCCTTTTATGGTTTGTTGTGTCCTATATATATATATATATATATATGTACACATATATATACTATTGTTTTAATCTTGCATCAATTTAAAAAAAGAAAAAGAAAGAAAATACAGAAAATGCTGACGAGGCTATAGTCAATGGAAGCCATATCTTAATCTCCACCATGTGCTGTGCAACATAAATGAACCTCTGATCAATTTGACTTTTCTTTGATTTCTTTTGACATGCTTTTTCGGAAAAAAAAGTCATAGTATAGCATGTCGGAAAAAAGGAAAACAATGTCATAGTATAGCACAGTGATTCCCAAACTTTTTCTGCAGTGCCCCCCTTTTGTACATAAGAATATTTTCTTTGGCTTCCACACTCCACTGGAATTTATTTTAAACATTGTAATTCATAAAAGTAACTGTGTAATACTGTATAAATCCTCCCTGAAATCATCGCCATCATCAGGTTCATTGAACAGACAGTCACTGCCAGGGACTTAACATTATTTGACAGATGAACAGTCTTTAGCCTGCTGCCTGTTGCTTCATCAATCATTGAGGAAACCATATTGATAGCAAAGGTATTATATTAAGAGGTATAAGTATTAATTCCTCGGCTGTAGTGTGCAGCGGCTCTTTGCACCGAGCATCTGAAGACGCAGATGCAGCTTTACTGAAGTGACTCTGCTGTGCATGACACTTTATCAGTGTTTTTTTTCTGAAGAAATCAACTGGCTTGTGCTTGTGCTCCGGATGTGTTGTCTCCAAGTGGCGTCTTAACTTGTTCGTTTCAAACCGTCACGAGCCAGTGTTCTCAGACACGCACTGGTCTCTCCTCGTTACCCTCCGCTGTACTGGTGAAGCCGAAGGCGACATACTGTTTGCCTCATCATATGGCACATTCGGTGAAGATTCATCCTCTGCCCCCCCTGCAATAGCTCTGCGGGCCCCCACTTTGAGAACCACTGTGCTATACCATGATTTATTTTTTGACATGCTATTCTATGACTTTTTTTCTTATTTTTTGACATACTATATTATGACTTTCTTCATGATTTTTTTCGACACGCTATACTTTGACTTTTTTTTCATTATGATTTCTTTTTCTTTTTTTTCTCGACATCTTATGCTATCACTCTTTTTCGACATGCCACAATATGACTTCTTTCCGACATTCATTTTTTATATATATATGTATATATGTATATATACATATATATATATATAGTATATGCAACATATAGTGTATACTATGGTTTTAATGTTGCACCAATTTAAAACAAAAGAAAAGGAAAGAAAATACAGAAAATGAAGCCTAGGCTATAGTCAATGGAAGCCATATCTTACTCCCCACCATGTGCTGTGCATCATAAATGACCCTCAGATCAATCTATTATTAATGACAGATTCCATACACCAGTTAAATGAGTGAATGCTTTTTATTTTTTACATAAACATTGTTGAGGATAAAGACAGTTGAAGGTAGGTTATATGATGAATGCACACTTAATTATTATTATTATTTGATTTATTATAGTCTATATTTCTTATTTTTTGAGTTCATGAATTAATCACTATTCACTGCACATGCTATATGAGTACGTGGCAAATCCAATTTTGGATCTTGAATGTGTCATTTTAATCTTCATGTCTGCAGATTTGATTTGCTTGTCCTTCCCGAAGGAAACCACATAGTAACCTAGAAGTAAAGCTATCCCGCTGGATGAGAATGAAAGACATGCGCATGTATATTATATACGCCAGATGTATATTAATCCCAGGATTAACTTTCAGTGATTTATGTCTGTGGGGTTATTTGACAGATACAATACTTTGTACATCTTTCTCATTTTGGTACACTAGGTAGAGCTACTCACACACGTGTACGTGTTGCACTGCATGCATGAGCACAAAGAAAAGCAAGATTTGAAATCCTGAAACCAACATTTATTTCATTTTTTTTAAACTTCATTTAAAATACAAAATATTTTGCAATGTTATATTGTAGAGTAAACCATTTCGACAGCCTTTCATGCTTCTCATGTAGCTTCAACATTAACCAGAATGTCATATTATATCATATCATATACTGTATATCCTACTGTATGTCCACCAGTTACTGGAACATTGTTTCCATGGGTATTCACACTCCAAAGTGCCAGTCCGCTTATCCGTCCACGCCGGCCATCCTTTTGTATGCTCCAAATCTCTCTTAAAGAGGATGTGGCAGTTTCATGTGATGTCTGGTTTGGGACAAGTTTTCCAGCGAGCTGCATTCAGACACCAGATGTCGTCGTAAAGTATGCAGGGATGTGTTTGAAATGTCATATCCTGTTTAAACGAGTGCTTCTTTTTTTTTTTTTTGAAAATACAGAAAAGGTGCATGAACTGTCAGAGACAGAAACAATACAGGTGCCACAAGAGCTCAGTCACAAGTTCAATAATCTCCTTTGATACCTGATAGGCTAAACATTTGAGCTAGCAAATTCACCTGACAAGTTCAAATAAAAGTAGAGAAATAACCGAAATTTCACCGCAAATGAAAGAGTGAAAACTGTAAATAGTCTCATGGGTCTCATCTCACACAAACGCCCTCCTACCCATAATGCAGCGGGACAGATTGAGGTCAAGCTCTCACCTTTGACCTCTGCTCTCAAGTCAAGCCGTTATTCACAAAATACAACAAAAATATGTACACGTGGAAAGCTGACACATCGCAACGTAAAAAACTTGATGCAAGTTATGATGAACCTAAGACGTGGAAATGTTGTCTGGAAAGAAAAAAAAAGCTCTTGGTTCTCCTGTTGAGAGTGGACACACACATCAGAATTATAGACCATTATCCATGGAAAAGCGATATTATACATCACGCACGCCGTAACACTGTAGCATGCATGTGCTGCACACACGCACGCGCACACACACACACACGCGCATGCACACACACGCACACACACGTTTGTGCACCCAAACATTCACATACAAGCTTCATTCGTTTACAGGAATAAAAAAACTCACCGAGTGCTGCGCTCAGAACATGACAACATACACAGATATAAGGTTAAAATGCATAAACCAAAGTCACCAGTGTGTTTACCATTTGCAGTGAAACGAGCAATATTTTCATTCAAATAAACAGAGACACTTGTTTTCCACATTCAGTATCATTACGCAATTTTTCCGACCCCTTCATTTCTAAGTGCTACCAGTGACAGTGCACCCCGCTCGAACAGTAGTCTGTACCAGAAGGTGCGTCTGGTTCCCGTTGGCAGTTACTTGATGAGTAGGTTGGCAGTAGTTTCGTGCTGCTGGAGCAGCGGCTCCTCCTCAACATGAACGTGTTGGTTAGGAGGAGAACGTTTGAAATGAATACATGAAGACTTGACTCATGAGGTGTCCACGCTCTGACCTCAGGCTTCCTACATTGTAATATTCCACACATTTCCTTTAATTCTTAGCTGGATGGTGTGATTTTGCGGCATGTTCGTATACCATATAGGCTGATGATGACTGCGTGTATGATTGTCAACAAGGCCACAACAATCTGTAGCTGGAAATTATTCCTCGCAACTAATGCCAGTGTACGACTGATGAAAAATGTCCTTTTCTTTTCTTTCTTTTATTAAGACTGGGCAATATATTGATATTATATCGATATCGTCATATGAGACTAGATATCGTCTCAGAGTTTGGATTTCGTCATTTGGCACTAGTGTTTTAAAGGCGGCATTACAGTAAAGTGATGTCTTTTTCTGAACTTTCCAGACTGTTCTAGTTGTTCTATCATTTGCCTTTACCCACCTAGTCATTACACATCCCGTTACTGATGATTATTGATCAAAAATATCACCGTGTAAATATTTTGCGAAAGCACCAATAGTCTATAGGTATTATATATATATATATATATATAATAGCTATTTGGTCAAAATAAATGGTGATGTCTGATTTTCACCATATTGCCCAGCCCTATTTGAAATCAATTTGTTTTAAATAGTTTTCAGCCCTGTGTAGGAACCCTGGACCCCCAAAGTGACTGTCTTAAGTTCATAAGCCCACGTGGATGTTTCACAAACTGTTTTACATGCTTAGTGACCGTACAGCTCAAAATAAAAGGGCCTCAGGAACACATTCTGAAACAGCTTATTTGTCCCGAGTCCTCTCTTGAGAAATATGTGGTGGTATTCTGTCTGGAAAGTCTTCACGGACTCTGAAGAACTCTACTGATCCCAGGTCTGTCCTGTGTATGAAGAGGGGTGTAACTCTATGGATCTACGAAGGCACTAGAAACCGTGCAGAGAGGTTCTTGATCATCAAAATCTAAAAACATCCAGAACCACAACATCCAGTGTACCACTCAACCCTGCTGCAGGTGCACTCATCGTATGTAACCGCATCCTTTTCTCTCTTTCTGCCATTCCAGAAGCGGAAAACGCCATCGGAGACAATGTTGGGGTAGCTCCGACAAATACCACGATTCGGGGGTGGAAGCACTCGACAATGAACCTGGATCAATCACAGCTCAGCTTGTGTTCTGTGGGTGCTCAGTAGCGAGAAGCATAGGCTTGGTGTGAAGGAACAGATTGGGAGAGAGAAAAAAGAAAAAGAAGTGCAAGCAAAGAACAAGCTTGAAAAGACATGAGGCTAAAAGCAGGCCGATTGGAGTGAAGTGTGGGAGCTCTGGTTGGCTGGCTGGTGACCGAAGTTCAAAGTTGTTCGCGCCAGGTTTCCAATGACTACAAATGGACAACCCCGACCTTTTGAAATATAGCTTTCTTCTTATTCTATTACATATGTACAAACAGTTCGTCCGTCTCGAAAAGACGCACGCTAGCTACTTAAGAGTCGCACTTTTTCGCCGCAGCGTCAAACAATGCCGCCATTTTTTTTCCTCTATATATCATACGCCATTTAACACTTTGACTGAAAAAGAAAAAAGAAAATAAAACAAAACAATAACACCCAGTCGCTAGGAGGCGTGCACCATATACAGTCTCAACACGCGGCTCACCTCTGCAACACGAGGAGGGGGGATTAAAATGCTCAATAGAATCATGATTTACTCCATGCAGATGTTTATGAACGGGATTTAATGCATATTTGCCTGCCTGCGGGTCATGTACTGTACTTTGATAAAATATATATTTTGGATACATCGTGTTTAGTATGTTTGCAAAGGAGATCAAATGGCACTAACACGCGCACGCACTTCTGCTGAGTGGTAAAACTCTCTGGTACATTCCTTCTGCTTTTCTATATTGCTTCCTCTCTCCTTCCCTCTTCTCCGAGTCCTCACGTCCCTCGTTTCACACCTTCTTTAAATGGTTATTATGGGGGATTGTGGTGTCTTTGCCATGTTGCCGTGTGTGTAGATCAGAGGTGGTCACAGTGTGACAGACAGGGGCGGGCGGTTGTGGAGATGAGGGCGTGTCAGCAGTCTTGGTGACAGGTAGCCACCGGAGTGACAGCCACCGTGGTAGAAGTAGGTGCCCACAACGCTTGTCACATCAGCAACTGTCACCACAGGGATGGTCACATTTGCCAAGGTGACAAGGAGTGGCCCGTAGCAACCGTCGCAGCCAGGCCCGCGGGCCCTTCGTTAGACGAACGAGTTCATGGCGTTGACAGGCGACGGGGCCTCCGAACTCTCGTTGCCTTCGTGCGTGTCTTTCTCTTTCTTGCCGCTGTACTGGCCGATGAAGGAGCCGTCCTCGTTGAACTGTCCGTCCCCGCCCTCCCCGTAGTCCACCAGGCTGTCGTCGCTCTCATCGCGCCGCACCGTCCCGTTGGACGGCGTCCGGCTGCCTTTCAGCGGCTTGTGGTCCTCTGTGTCACTATAAAAAAAATGTAATTAAAAAAAAAGGGGGTAGGAAAAAAAGGTTGGAAGGAAGGTTATTGAGAAAATAATTCACGCGAGTTTGTTGAACTTTTTTTGCTGCAGTGGTCAGAAACCCTGATGCCACATCATCAAGCATTAGCATTTTACATGATCTGTACGTAATCTGGCTTTTCCACTGCACGGATACGCCATATGCTATATGAAATATTCCTTTTGTCACTCATTTTTGGTGGCAAATTTTCCCTTTAATGTTAAATAAACTATAATTATAAACAATCATATACATACACACCTGCTCACTATATAAAGTGTTATTATGATGCACAGTAACAATGGGAGGCCTGAAACATTACACTTCATGGTGCTTGTGCAGTGGAGCAGCTCAGCTACATCTATAGTTTTTCATAGTATTATCTGTATACTATCGTGTTAGTGAGTGTGCTCTTTAAAGTCTGGGTTAGGGTTGGTGACCACTGCTACAGAGGATTTTGCAAATGCGTGCTATTCAGTCTCTTGCAATACTTCAGCTTTTTATACAATTTCTGAAATGAAATCAACCAATATGCTTTCAGTTTACATGCAGTAATCAAAAATGCACTTATTTTTCAGTCAACCCCCCCCAGATAAAGTCTGTTTTCATTTGAGCTAAAAATGTCCTATTCCAGTTAATACTAGGCAAGCGCTACACTCTGAATCTAATATATTTCAATAATATTTTCAAGCTTAATGCATTTGTATTAAAATAATTAAATGAAAGAAGCTAGGGAGGTAGAAGCAGTCATTTTTCATGTTTAACTTTAGTGTTAATGTGGTAACTGTGGTTATAGTGTTGACTATGTCAGTGAGTGCGATTAGTTGCTTTCTCTTTTCACTCAAGTCAGAGACATAGCTTGAGGTTTTATAGAATTGCATGCTGGTTTTACCGCATCTCGTCTTACCTCTCCATAGACCTAAACCCGCCAAAAAACAAAACAAAGATAAGAATGGAAGGATACATGAAAAGCAAATTCATGAGCCACAATGAGCGTCTGTTCTTTTGGGCACAGACACGACAGAAGCTGGCAGATGGAAACATTTAAAGCACAATGACATCCACGTGTTTATGTTTAAAAAAAGACACGTTGCACTCATAGCAAACCACTTTCTTTCAAGCTGCTCTGATGTGCTTAGAGGACAAAAATGAAGAACTGCTACAAAATGATATATTCATATTATTTTCCACTTTCACTGAGTTTAATAAAAATGTAATAAAAAAATCAACTTAAGTCCTGATCATCACTGCTAAATATTCATTCATTTTCAGAATGTTAACCCTTTAACTGCAAGTTTGTGTACATAATGCCAGGGATCCCCAACCAGTACCGGGCTGCACAGAAAAAAATAAACATTTTTTTTTGTCTATTATATATATTACAATGTAATAATAATATTCTGTCTGGGATATGTCAAGGAAACCAAGGAAGTGTATTTCGGTCGAACACGAGACAATTGCTAAATCTAGTGGAAGATATTAAAAACAACACTTTTGAAACCGGGGCTCTAGATTGAAAGTCTGATATAATATAATGCATGACTTTGTGCTGAAATGACCAACACAGAGATCAACGTTGTGTTTTTAATGGGAAACTTTATGTCGTCCTTAAGGGCCTGAGTGTCTGTATTTTGGCTACACATTTTATAATAGACTTATTATAACTCACACCCTTAACACATGTTGACACAAAATTATCCCTGGTGAGGCACAAGGGTTTAGTTATAAAATTATTCAATTATTCAAACAAACGTAAAAATGTGTTGAAAAAAGGTAAAACTGTGTCACCATAATGGAATTTGTATTACATTTGTTTGTAGAACAGTCGCATTTTTGGACAATATTTTGCATCGTACAAAAGATTTTGTTGATTAATGTCAGTGTGTGTAGAATGTCCCTGCAGCCTAGTAAAATGTTCCACGTACAAACAGTCAAGTCAGGACCCAATGAGTGAAAAAAAGAAAAGAAATGTCATACACCACTGTCATATAGTCATATGTTCCATCTCTCACCTGTACTCTCCAAATGTCCCATCATCCTCCTTCATAGGCTGGATCTCTGGGTCTTGGTGAGCATCTTCTTTCTCCTTCACTGTAGATAACACAAATGTTTGTTGTTGTTTTTTCTTCAAATGTACATCCATCCATGTCTACGACAGCATATTAGGGCATGTAGGAGACGGAGAAGGGGGGGTAATATGTTCAGAGAAAAAACAAAACTACACATATATATAAATATATATATATATATATATATATATATATATATTGTATTCATATTATTTTATGATATTCTCAGGTAAATAAAGTGGTTCATTTACAAGAAGAATATAAATATAATACAATATAAAGTCAGAAATACAATACAATATAAAGTCAGAAATTTGCAAGAAAAAAACTGCGATATTTTCTTGTAAATTTTCGACTTTAATCTCAGAAATGTATTCGCATAATATTACTTCTCCTTCTCCGGCTCCGTAATTGTATTTCTTTTACCTACAATGTCACTAATACGCCGTCGTAGATGTCAATAAGCTTGAAACGACAGTATGTGCTGATAATATGTGCATTACCTGGATATTTTCCACCCTTGTTCCTCTTGATGAAGCACACGATGAGGAGGACCAAGATGAGGAGAGCGATGGCACACATCAGCCCAATAAACCAGCCCTGGGTGGCAATGTCTACCTGCCTGCTGGGTACAGCTAGACGCACACATACACAGAAAGGAAGGGAAGGATGGAGACAAACAGAAAGGAAGCAGAACTGTCTGACCGAAATCTCAATCAGGGATTTAAAATGGCTGCTAAAATGGCGGAATCTGTCTTCATGCTGAGCAACACTGAGATTAAAAGGAGGCTGTAAACACAGAAATTACATTTTTAAATGGGTTAATATGCAATGATAAGGCACTGTAAACACGACAAAAAGGAGAAAAACAAAAAGAGCCACAACAGTAAAAATAATGGGCCTATAGTGATGATTTAGTGTGACGTGCGTCAGTACGACTTCCGACGTGCTTGTACACTAGCTATAAAAATAACTACCGTACATTCAAGTCTGAATGTAGCATAGTATGGCTGATTATAGGAAGGTGCTGGAACAGAAAGACGGATGGGAAAATGAGACAAAAATGAAACATTGAGAGCGTCTATCCCGAGGCATGCCGCCTCACCTGGCACCGCAACCAACACTTCGTCTGTGCTGTGGACCGTCGGGTCAGCTGGGTCTCTAGCTACCACACGCACCTTATAGGACGTCCCCGGCTTTAAACCTTTTATCATATGCCAGTGGGAACCGTTTACCAACTCCTTTTTCCAGTCCTCTTTACCTGGAATCGGTGAAGCGGATGGAGAGGAATTAGACTCAAGAAGAAGAATTATTTGAATATTATTATTTGGATCTGCTTTTTGATGGTTAAGTTATTACGGATCCGATTGAGTCAATTATATATAAAAAAAAAAAAAACAGCAGCTTCAATGCATGCACTCATGTTTTGGGATGACTGCAAATACAAAGCGAAGCCTTACTGTTTTCTACAATATATTCCACATATACATTCTTATGGTGTCCAAAGTAATCCCAACTGATCACTGCACCGTCCTCCAACATGGACGTGTTAACTTTACCAAACGCAGGGCCTACAGGCGGCACTGAGCACACAAGAGAGAGAAAGAAAATCAACGGCTTTAATTCCACTAGTACCAAGTACCAAGTACCAAGTCCTTATTATGAAATAAAACCTTTTAGATACTGCTATGGAGTACAGGACCAGGTAGAAATAACATTAAAAACAATTAAACATCATACAATATGCCAGTATTTAAATAAAGCTGGTGCCTACAAATATACTAAACCAGAAAAAAAAAAACACATCAGCTACTGTAACCTGAGGTTGGTCAAATTGAATTCAAGAAATAAAAATGAACTCCATGAACTTCGAACAGTTTGAGAATTTTTGAGTAATTTTTTTACTGTACAACTGACCAGAGCCTCAATTCACAAGCATTTGGCGATTGGCAGAAATATATCCCACAATACAATACACAGCAACAGCGTTTTTTATTATGTGACAAAATAACTTTGAGAGCAATGTCATATCTGCCACAATTTAGAAACAGGTCAGTTATATAGTTGCGAAAAATGGCCATCTCAGTGAGGACTTAAAAGTAATCCAACAGAAAATCACTCAACTTGTAAAAATTGACCACATTTTCTTGATAAAACTAATATTCCAAAGACTTTCTTTTGCTGAGATGCACCATTTTTCGCAGGGCAGAGAATACATGAAGATATTCGGGGGGTTAGAAGGGGATACAGGGAGTGCTTGTACCCTTGTGAAACGGGGGATGCGGAGACTGAGTGATGGGGGAGGTTGGGTGAGGGGACTCTGTAGGGCCTGAAAGAACATGGAAAAGAGTGAGACAACACGCATACAAAACACAGCAGACAGCATAAAGCGAACTGCAGAGCCACTGTTTTTTCTACAGAGAAGAGTTGCTACTGACATGCCGAGTTAAAACATTTTCGCGACGCCTGAGATTCAGAGAGACGTTAAGCACCCGGGTTCAGCATCCAAACAAACAAAACTGTGAATCACAGCACCGCGGCATGCATATCATCTAAATCAACTCCTAGTCATTAATATAACATCAGCAGGTATATAAGGTATGTGTTAGTACTGGACTGAAACATTCACAAGCATCATGCGTGGGGCTTCCAATGCAAACATTTGAAGAGGGCAAACACAAGAGGTGGAGACTGCAAGCTGTTTCCTAAAAAAAAAAAGATCCAGTGTTTTAACCTATGTTCTCTCAGAACAGGCATGGTTTGCTTGCAGATTACCATGGATTTACAGTAAATCCTATTTATTCATCCTATTATTAGTAACATGCATGGATCATTGAACTCGACATTATCCACGCTACGCTGTTTTTCTGTGGTATGAATAACATGCAGGTGCTTCCAGTGGCAAACTTGGGTTACCTTTGCCCGTCTCTACAGTGGGCTGAGTACGAGCTTCAGAGGGAAGAAAAAAGAGAAAGAGACAGAGGGGGTATAAGGTGCAGGAAGATGCTTGTGCGTTTAAGCTCTCAGGAATCCCTAAAATCTCTCAGAGCACTGCAATTCTGACCCTTGCACTCCTCATTCTGTTTGCTTAAATACCACCCATATAGGACTTTGACCTTTTCCTACTCTTGTGCTTGTAATTTGCTATAGATGACGCTAAATGGCAACAAAAATAACTCACTTGTGTCCATCACTGTGAAGGCCTCATTTGTGACGATGGGGCCAGAGCCTTTGATTGTCTTTGCGCTTAAGTAAAACTTGTAGAGCATGTTGGAGTTCAGGTTGCCCAGGGTAATGGCGGTCTCGTTGGCTAGGAAAGTCATGATCTTGACTGGCCCCAGTTCATTGGTGGTGTTGACTGCAGAGACAGAGTTACAGGAGTGATATTGAAAGGAAAAAAAGGTTTGGGATACACAACATGGCTTTTACTTTGCACAGATGGTAAGCCTACCTGGTTGGTATTTCAGTGTGTATCCAGCGAGGCGACCATTGTTGTTCATTGGTGGGCCCCATTCCAGAGTGAGCGAGTCCAAACTAGGGTTTACCACATTCAGAAACGTAGGAGGCCCTGGGACTGAAAAGAAAACCAGAACCACAGTCAGGGTCTGGACGTTGCACAGGACAATTCATGGGCATTTATTTATATATATATATATATATATATATATATATATAGCATAAGAACGTATGTCTGTATGATTGTTAGGGCTTCTCCACGTTATTGCTTGGGTGTTCCGTGAGGTTTCAAGGGTGTAACTGGATGGTTGATATGGTTGTTTGGGATCTTTTCTTTCGACACTGGTAACCCTTTTCCACAAAAATAGTTCTGCTTCTTGAACCGGCTCAGGTCAAGGAAAACCTGCTATTTTTTGCTTCCAGCTGGGAACAAACCAATTTATTTTTGATCAAAATGCTCACAACGGTTTAAAATTAGATGTGTAAACCGAAATGCAACCCATTCCATGTTGAAAAGAGGTATGGGTGGTTGCTACAATAGATTAGGGGGTTGCTATGGAGATTCCGCGTGGCTTAAAGCGAGAATTGCTAGGTTGTTTTCACAGAAGTAGTACTTCACCAAATAATATAGTTAGTTCCCAATGTAAAGTAAAACCTTATAACCTTTTTTTCCACTATTTTGTAATAAAAAAAACTGCTTTATTGGAAGATTATTCTGGCAGGAAAGTAGAAAAATTGCAAGATAACAGACTTTCAAGAAAGGAAAATCATCAATTTTCTCCGTGTATGATGCTTTACGCCAGCAGAACAACCATGTCAGCCAACGTCAGCCATACACACCTCCCTCAGGTGTTTCAAATTTCTTGCCGGGGCTAGGAGGCCCTTCTCCTTTGTTATTAAGGACCCTGATGGTGAGGTTGTACAGGCTGTAAGGCTGGAGGCCTGGCAGACGTCCCTCGGTACGATTTCCACTGAACGTCAAAACCTGCTCCTTCTGCTCTGCGTCCTCCACTGTCTCATGCAAGCTGCGCTCGCGTTGGTAGTATACCTAAAGGAAATACACCAGGAGTTAATTCTTATATTAGCCAGATGTGCACTGTAGTTGTGTTATTTCCTCATAGTTTTTCTCATCAAGATGTTGAGGGCACTATACACACACATGCAGATAGGCTTATGATGAAAAACCTGGCTTGACAGAGCCTTACAACCTTTAATACAGCTCCTAAAAATTCAGCCACGTTATGTATTTTGTAGCAAGAAGATAAAATTTTCCTGGAAGTTCTCCAATAGTCGTTTTTTGCGAAAAATCAGTGCCTCCTTGTCAATTATCCAATGAGGAGTTGACATAGATGGCCAACCTCTGAGAAAGTTGTACCCACAACACATACATGCCAAAATAAACCACTGGGTGTTTTATTTGTTCCCCTTTTAATGGAAATAATATGTTCTCTCATATAAGAAGCTAAATTATGGATTTTTTTTTGTTATCTTTATTTCCCTGCATAGTATTATCTTGCTTTCAACCTTATTCAGCATCCAGAGAGGTTGGCCAATATGGGTCTATGCCTCATTGGTAATTGCTAAAGCGGCAGACATTTTGTGGAATGAATATCTAGGCTATGCTTTCGCACATCCTGTAAAAAAAAAAATATGGATTGGGGATGTGAGCTGAAATGTGGTGGTTGAATACAGGGCAAAATCTCCATTATTTTAGCTGTTGTTAGTGGATTATTTTTCACATTAAAAGTGTGGGTGCAAAAGCAATAACATGTAAGGGTTTAAAAACATGATCGAAGGCACTTATTAGACAGGCGTAGTAGTGGCAGTACCCCTAACAGCAACAACCAAAGACATGCTGTAGAAATAACCCTTTATCAAGCGATACCTTGTATGCCTGCAGTTTTCCTCTCACTGAAGGGAAAGAAACAGGCTTCCAGTTTACTTCTGCGAGTGTGCTGTTGTGAACCACGACCTTTACGCTATCGGGAGCAGACAAAGGCACTGCAGAGAGAAGCAGTTAGTTAAGACTTTCAAGTTTATCAAGTTTATGAAACATGTTTAAAACGGCTAAAAGGGTCAAAGTCAATGGGCAAAAGAAGGAAATGTAAACGTAAACTTTCAATCTGAGAAACAAAATGGCCGCCTTGCTACTACTACTCCCACTGCAAATCAACAGTTTCTCTAGCAGCTTTCTGTGCATTAATGTCTGTTGCCAACACAGGAATTAATATATATGAGTGTATTTCGACTAGTTTTGACTATTGGTGACGAAATAAAAAAAAAATATTTTGAACAATACTAAACAGTCAAAAGTATCTAATAGTCAGTTCACTCACAGTCTTCTCCAGAGTATCCGATCACTACATCAGGCTCTGGTCCACTGCCATAATCATTCAAAGCTTGAACCTTGATCTCGTACGGCACGTAGGTTGGAGTTCCAGACACGACAAACTGGGAAACGTTGGCCACACTCTTTGAGGACCAATGCTCATCCACATCCTTCTGTCTCCACTGCACATTGTACTCCAAACTGGGCCCGTTAGCCTGAAATCCTGTCAGCGACTGTACAGAGAATTTAAAACATTTTTCTCAGCTGCTAAAAAAAAAAAACACCTCTGAAATATTCTAACTTGACTTTGGTAAAATGTTGACAAGCTTATACTCCCATACAGCCCACAAAAACAATCTAAAAGGATAGCTTACTGTCCAGGAGATGACTAAATTGCCAGGCTGTGTTCCTACTCCCTGAACAGCTGATGGATTTTCATCAGGAGCTAGGAAATCCAAAAGATTATGGTTCAATCAGTGAATGTTTTTGAATATTTTAAATATTGCAGTACCTTTTTTTTTGACCATGTCAATCACCTGCAGGCTTGGTCCTGTATTGGCTTGAGGGCTGGCTAGGCTGGCTGTAGCCAACGCGATTCTGAGCCAGGACTCTGAAGGAGTAGTAAACGTACGGAGAGAGGTTTAACTGCGCTGTGTTGCTTGTGCCAGCAACATCCGTCAGGTTGATCCACACTCCTGGCTGGTGGAGCAGATCCTCGTATTGGATTAGAAACACTGGGGATGATCAAAAAAATTATTATCAAACTACAGACATTGCCTCAAAGAAAAAGATTTCTCAAGGCCTTCTGTGCATGTTTTAGCCATGGTGGTTCATTGCTCATCATGCAACCCTGTCTCCTACAAAATGACATTCCCATACAACTGAACTGCATTCTCAATTACGTTGCAATGGAAACGTATTTTCTCCAGGATTACGGTCGCAGTTTTAAACACGTGGTTAACGTTGTAAATTGAAACAAAAAACGCCACAAAACTACCTGGTTAGGGTCAGGCAACAAAAACACTTTGGTTGGGTTTAGTAAAAGATCATGGTTTGGCTTAAAATAAGTATGTTTGTAACGTTATTTAAATTAGGGTTAGAACCCTGAAAACAAAAGTTAAGACTTTAAGTCCTTAGTCTGTTTAGCTAACCCCACCAGGAGAAAACATGTTTTCTTCCAAATGTGAATGACAATGCCAATTTCGTTGTATAGGGAACGTCATTTTTAGTACCACCAACTACCAAGTTCCTGTCTTTTTCCCCCAGCAAAACCACAGTTGCTGCTTCCGGAAACCTAAACTATATCTGAACTTCCTGAACAACAGAGGATTCTGACTTTTTTAAATTTTTTTATGTGGCATTTGTTTTTTGTTGTCAGTGATTATAGTGTCTGATTTCAAGTTAGGCAGCCGAAAAGTGTAGTATATTATTTAGAAAAAGTTATACTCTGTGTGGGACTGTTGTGCTCGTCTCCAGGGATCCAGGTGAGCTGAACGCTCCTGTCTGTCTGGCCAGTCAGTTCCAGGTCAGTTGGAGGGTCAGGTTTCTCTGCAACACACAACAAGGAGCGCGCAGAAAAATGAAAACCCTCTCACTGCTATGTGATTACAGCAAACCCTTGCCACGGCTCGACTGATAATTTGACGCTGAAAGCAAATGTGGTGCAGGGCAATTTACTTTGATGCACACTGCAGTTTAGGATTAGCTTTTTTTTTGTTGTCCGAATTATATAATTAAACACATTCTTTTTTTTTATTCTAAAATTAAAATGAGTTGAACCGTGGACAAACGTATCACTGTTGAGTCAATATCATATCTTCATTCAATAAACACAAAGGAGGCAGTTTGTAACTTTATTTTAGAATTTTGTCACGAAAACCTTGTTTTCTTAATGGTGTATTAAAAAAGTATAATTTTGCACAATTAAACATTTTAAGGTGTTTCACTTCTGGCTAATTAGACCTTTGCAATCAATCAGTCTGCACCTGCCCACACACACACACACCTGAAAGGGGTCTAATCAGGCAGGCTAAGTGAAAACACCTGTGTGGGTGAGCCATTTCACAATGGAAAATAAATGTAAAATGCATAGCCTAAATTAATATCAAATGGTAACGCATTGAATAAAGAAAGGAGATAAGAACAAACAAACAATAAACAACGAGGTGAAATGGAAGTTTTTACAAACAGAATTTGATGGTTGGGTGAAGATAATAAAAACGTCAAAATCCTAATCTGTGGACATTGTTTACCGTAGACAATAGCTGGAGTAGGAGTAGCCTCTGAGACAGCAAGCAGTAATAGTAAAGTACAAGGAAAGATTCGATGTTAGTGACAGATATTAGGAGAAATCAGAAAAGCATGGAAAATACGGCAGTAATGTGACAATTAGATCAGGACTGATACCTGCTGTTGCTGAAATTTGAAAGTGGTGAAAAAAAAGGTTTTGGTGCATTTCAATAAAGAGCAGATTTTTCAAATCAATATAATTCACGAGCAGGACAAACCTAAACCATTAACACTATGTGTGTAAGGAGATCATTTACCATGTGTTCACTTCTATTGCAATTGTGAAAATATATGATGTGGTATTCACAACCTCAAAAGTGGACATTTTCTGAAAGCTCTGAGTTCACAAGTTGTGACGTGTTTGCTGACATTGTCTAAAATGGTGGAGGCCATCAAAGTTTTTTTGAAAAAGGTTGATATTCCCAATGGCCTCATCTTTTTCCTCTGTCATTATTAAGCCTTTGCATTTCCTGCATTATGTTACCTGCTGGCCAGCTTGTTAGCCTTGGTGGAATCTAGCTGCCCACATGCCGTTGCCTAGCAGCAGTGTTCTCACAACTGCTGAACGCCGAAGAATATCGTGTACAAAACCCCGCAGCGACTATCCCTGACCTCTGGTAACCTGTTGAGTGCAAAAGGCCCCTTGAATGCACAGTGAACATACCCACGACAGTCAGCATGGCACTGGCTGAGTCTTGGTCCAGGGTGGTGTTCATGATGCAGGTGTAGGTGCCCTCATCTTCATCTGCCACGTCTTTGATGGTCAGAGTGTCCGCATCCACCTCGTACCTGATGGCAGAGTGTCCCAGAGAGAGTTATATCGCTACTTTTTTTCATAGTGTGACATGATTGTTCAAATCAAAATAAATCCATCTCATATTAGTGTCAAGGGCTTTGCACCTCTCGTCTTTAGACAGCTCTCCGTTGTCTTTGAGCCAGGTCATGGCGGGGATGAGGGACGGGTCGTGTTTGACTTTACACTCGAACACAGCACTCATTCCTCTCTGCACCACCTTGTACTCTGGCTGCTTCAGGATACGGGTGGGCTCTGGAGGATGGAGAAAATAAGAGTTTATGCTGATAAATAATAGCACATGTGGTTACAGAGGCCTGAAACGTTGTTTCTTTTTGAGCTATAACAGTCTTTTAAACAGGCTAAGAGTTGAACCGCCAATCTCCATAACTGACCTTTAACCTCCAGGTAGACATGGTTCTCTTTGATCCCCAGAATGTTGGTGGCAATGCAGGTGTACTTCCCACTGTTTAGTGGCTGGGCCACATGGATTTCCAATGTACCATTCTCATGGATCACATAAGGGTCACCATTCTTAACGCTGGTCTGACTGTCTTTGAACCTGCACGGGGAAATGGCAAGCCGCATTGGGTTCGATAAGTATTTATGGAAAATTGGTGGGAAAATGGCAAAATGACCAAGACTTTGAATCTCACTGGCGTCACCCATGCAAACAATGGAAACCTGATCTGAATCTTACCATGTGATGGTTGGTATTGGTGAGCCAAAGGAGGCACAGTGAAGTAACACAGGGTTGTTGGTGATGACCTGGTACACCCGGTTGGGTGGAGTCAGCATTCTTGGTGGTTCAGCTATGGGAAGAAGCACAACATTGTCTAAATCGGCATCAACCCCCTCACAGACATTGGCCTGTGTATCCAAAATGTACGATCAGCTCTTATATGCCTTTCCAACAAAACAGACTAACTCACCAAGAACATTGACAAAAGCGTTTGCCATCAGGTAACCAAATTCATTGGATGCGTTACACTGGTAGACGGCACTGGACCCGGACTGCACATTGTTAAGGATCACAGTGTCATCTTCCACCTTCCGACTGTGGTCCTCGGGTGCGTCTATTACAAGACGACAAACAGGATGTATGGTCGTAATCATAGGAAAAACTTCTTTTTTTCCAGCACTTCCTCACAATTACAATCTTTTGTATGTAGAAACGTCACAAATTCTGGTGCATTACGTGAAGCTGTAAAGAATACAATGCAGTGGGGGAACAAAAACAATGCTAGGTTTGGGAGTCCCAGTACAGCTCTGCATGTTTAAGTACATGTCCTTTGGACATAACCGTGTGTAAACGTAGTATATTCCATCTTTGAAAGGAGATCTGTCTCATTTTACTCACTCTCTATGGGGACTCCATTGACAAACCAGCTAATCATGGGTTTGGGTTCTCCATTAACT
The DNA here is from genome assembly GCA_943593645.1 of Bovichtus variegatus. Lineage (NCBI taxonomy): Eukaryota > Metazoa > Chordata > Actinopteri > Perciformes > Bovichtidae > Bovichtus > Bovichtus variegatus. Next base: position 3,432,402 of record CALSCE010009689.1, on the reverse strand, counting down.
CGACAGGTCAGGATGCCGGTCTCATTCGGGGCGAGGATCAGGTTCCTGGGAGCGCTGACCCAGAAAGGAGCAGCTGAGGATGACAAATAAGGAAGACACAGAGCAAGACTTTAGAGAGAACTTGGCTGAGCCTTTCGCTACAAGATAAAAAAATATTTGCATCTATGTAAATATAAGATTAAAATGTGTCAAGTGTTAAGTGTTGCTAGTACTGTCGATCCCACTGCGAAGCAACGCAGTTTTCAGTGCAATCATTTTGTTTCACCAGCTTTGTTAAATACCAGCAAGTGTTCATTTTGTCAGCTATTTTTGTTTTGTTTACTCTTGTGTCAAATGTTGTTGTTAGTTTTTTTTTTTATTATCATATTTAGTCAACCTCATCCTGTATTTTTTTTCTAGTCAAGTTATATTTGACAAAAAGTCTGGGCATTTTAGTTTTATCTTAGTCAAAGAAAACCGTAGCTATTATAGTACACACCAGCAGACCAAACCAAAAGTCTTCACACAAATCCTGGTCGTCCATTAATTCATAAAAAATAAAAAAGTCAGTGAAAACAATTGCGCGATGCACCGATTGAAACAAGAAAACTAACTAGTTTAACCTGCATACCTTTGACAGTGACCTTAATGATGTGATGTGCAGTGCCCAGGTTGTTTGTTGCAGTGCAGCGGTACTCCCCACCGTCGGCTTCATTCACATCAGAAACCTTGAGTGTTTTCTTGAAGTTATAAAAGGACATCCTGCTCCTCAGCAGGTCCCCTCCATCCTTCTGCCAGGAGATCTCTGGAGTGGGCCTGTCACAGAAGCAAATACAACGGAATGTTTGTTTTTGTGCTATTTCTGCATTTTGTTTTTTTCTGTGCTGTCAAATACTCTTTAGTTGTATGAATGCCACGACAGTTTCTCATAAAGCACATTGTTGTATAATACAAAAAAAGAAGCAGCAGATTCCTACTTACAAGCCGTCAGCAATGCATTCTAGCTCCAGAGTCTCCCCTCTCAGGACCATCTTGGTGCTGGTGCGGCCCAGAGGCGCCATGAAACTGGGGCGACGCTCCCCCTCGGGGCTGTCTGAACACATGAGGACACGCGACACGATCAGAACCCGACTGCAACATAAAACTCGAAGGCTCCTCTTGCCACAGTGTAAGGAGTTGGGTGAAACCATGAGCTCAGAGGGCCATTCATGTGCTCATGCTCAATAGGGTCGGGGACATATAGAAGATAGAAGGGATAGTGAATGAGTGATGACCCAACGCGACGTACGTGTCTTTCCTTAAAGCCTCATCACATACTCCATGAGCATCACCTCAGAATCAGAGCGCAAGAGGAATCTCCCTGCGTCGGTTTTGTTGCTATGGCAACGTGGGGGTCTCGTCTTGGCGTAAAGCAACCCCCCGGCCACACACACACATACCTCAGAAGTTCTCAATGGAAGGATATGGATTTCTTTAACATTCCTTTGCCGAAAAGGTCAGAAAATAGACCGCGATCCTCTTCAGCTTCGGGAAGGTGGAAACAGAGCATTGCCACGTTATAATACTGATATCGTGCATCATATGTGGCCATCTTGGATAATCATAGAGGGTGTGCTTGACGGAGCAGATCATGAGATCGGTCCTAAGTGTGTTTGTGATTCCCGGGGAGATGCAGAGAGCTGACATTTGATGTTGTGCATGTTTTGAAGGTTGCTCAAATTATCTTTTTATCTGCAAACAGAGACGATTTGTGAGAGATTACGATCTTGTGATGTAATAAGTATTTGCATCATGCATTACAGGCAAGTTATTTTTATTAGTATTGACCAAAATCTCTATCCTTAGAACCTTAATTTGCAGGAGTGAACACAGCACAATATGGCCGCACGATTATGAGGAAAATCTGCGATGACGTAGTTGAATGTCGATATTACCCAGTACTTGCGATAAATGAACAGATATTAAAGTTAGGGATGCACAATATATGTCGGTGGCAATAAATTATCGACAGATAATGGGTCATTTATAATATTCCGATAATGACATTATAACAGATAAATTATCTGTAAATAATCCAAATCCAAAATGCTTTCATTGTCAACATGTTGGTGTGAACGTTTTTCACAGTTTCAGAGGAAGACAACACGATTGCAATTTGCAAATCTTTTTATGGACTATAGTAGAAAAAATAAATGAACATTTAAAAAGTCAGAAAAGTTTTTGTTTTTCTTGTGTTAACAATAGTGATGTCAGTCAGATCTGGTTAGGTCAGAGCTATGGAATATGAAATCTTAGGAAAAAGGTTAGGAACGTCTTTTTAAAATAGAACAATGTTAAATTATCGATAATCGATATCAGAAAAAAGTCCTTATCGTGCATCCTAAAGTGTAGTTCTATATTTCTGCTGCGTTCAGTATACTGCTAAAATACACATTGCTTGTTGAATAAAATAAAAAAGAGAAAGGAAATCATTTCCAACATTCTTTGTTTGAACAAATTGAACATTTAACTGAAAAAAGAACGATAGCTCCCTTTTAAAGGGTCGTTTTTAACCGACACTCTCTTTCAACTAAAAACTAAACTAAACTAACAAAAAAAAGATCAGAGTGCAACATCGCAGTCTTTTACGGTTACGAAGTTGTCAACGCGATGACAATAATAATAATAAAAAAATAAATATATATATATATATATATATATATTGTACAGCCCGTACGCCACATAAAAAACAGTCATGATAGAAATGAGAGAATTCTGAGGAAGAGTTTGTTAATAGAATCACGGAGGAGTTGAAGGTGAGTGTGTATGTTGGGTACAGTTAGACCAGGGAGTAAAAACAGGGCTGGGTTCACAGTGAAGGGGCTGAATGGGAATAAACCAGCAGCACTCACCGCTATAGAAATCAGTGATATTGTACAAAGCAGCCACAGTCTCATTCATTGTTTCCACTGCAATATAACAAACAACCATAAGCATGCACGACTCGGAAAGAAAACAGGAAATGTGTTACTTTTCTCCAGTGTATTAACCAATGCATTAGCTTGTGAAAATACATTGTGAGTAAAGAATAATATAGTGTTGCTGGAAAAATTGTTGACACATTAGGGGTATAACACTACAGTTGTATTATCATGACAATTGTTATATCACTCGAAACACCTCATAAAGCTCAGGAAATATAGAATACAGTCAGAACGGAACAAGAAAAAGCAATAATTGTGCAATAAAAGGGAGCGTGAAAAGGGAAAATCTTGAAATTTTGCAATAATAATGCGTAAGACTGAAAACGCATCAGAAATCTCAAATCTGCAAGTGAACTACATATATTGTGACAAAAGTATTTCAAAATACATTTATGTTCCAATTTTGAGGTAAAATGTCCAAGGAAAAAAAAACAAAAAAGTTCTAAGCGAGTAACAGTCAATTAATTCAGTGTGTTGACTTACTGTCCAGCACGGTGACTGAGATGGGCTGTTTCTGCTGGATGGTCTGTGTGTGAGGGAAGCGAGCATAGCAGATGTAGTCACTCCTGGTGTCATCTGGGAGGACATTGGAAAAGTACAAGTCTCCATTCAGAGCCTGGGACACTCGTTTATCCAGCTGGAGCCTTTGGAAGTCTGAAGGACGGGGAGACGGAGAGAGTTTGACACGAAACAAAGAACAATATCGTCAAGTAGCTTGTTTGCTTTAGTTTTACAAGAAAAGATCTTTCCTTTGGTTAAAAGTCAGTCAAAAGTTTTCATCTATTCTCCCCAGAAGAATCCCTCATGAGTTACGTTTGATTTGCGTTGTGCAGACAGTGGGGTCACCGTATGCTACAGTGACTGAATGCTGAAGTTACAGTGTGCAATCCTTTGTTTGTCTGTTCTATTGAATGTGAGAATGTTTGTGCAGATATGTATACACGCAAAGGACTCACTGTTATCCATCCAGAAGATGACAGGAGGGGGCAGCCCTGCAGGGGGTCGGCACTGCAGCACCAGGGAGACCCCCATCTGCACCACGATGGCCTCAGTTTTCTCCTTCGACCACAAGGGGGACCCTGCGAGTCACACAAAAGGCACATGGCTTCACAAATAGTGTGGATCACATGAATTCATATTTGAAAAGGAGAGGCGATTTTCCTTTCTTTTTTTGTGGAAGCTGGATACTATGAATCAAAGTTGAATTCGATAAAGGGGAGGAGGTCAATCCTTTAGAAGCTATTGTAATTTACAAAAAACGATCGAGAAGGGCACTCGGAGAGCCCGTTTCCATAAGGGGAAAAATTATATATGTATCCGCCCCGTGATACCGATTCGCACCAACATCTAAAGGGTTCTTCCTTGGTCCATGCTTCATCCTTTCCCCAAGTTTCATGAAAATGAAAAGACAAACAAACCAACAAACTGAATACAATGAAAAGTCTTACTGGACTGCCTGATGACAATGCTGTTGGATACAGCGGTGCCGTGCTCGTTGTGTGCCGTACACTGGTACGTTCCCTCGTAGGCCTCAGCCTTTTCCCCGCTGATGTCAATCACCAGAGTTCCCGAACCGGGCTTCATCAGGACTGTGGGGTCTTTCTCTACATCAAAGTGGGTCCCATTTCTTGTCCATGAAAAGCTAGGATCAACAAGAACGATAATTATCACTTGATTTTCCAGGCCAGAAGCCTTTTGTGAGGAAACACAAAAGAGAGGAAATGACACAGTTTGTTCGAATCATCAAGATGTATTTTGGTGATAGCTGATTATGGGAGTCGGGCCGATTCTAACTTGATTCAGACACTGGTGTCAAATCTAAACCGCGTCTAATTCACCCCGCCAGGTGTGTTTCTCAAGTGGTGTCTTTGACAGCAGTTGCTATGGCGATTTTTATTTCCCCACTGCTCCAGGTTAAGTCTCCCTCAAAAACAAATACAAATATCATTTCACAGACAAAACTTAATGGAAAAGAATCAGTTTGCCCCGGATTTCGGAAACTCACAGCTTGAATCTTTACCGTGGCATCATTTCACAAGCTTTTGTCCCTCAATCACACCGTTAACTGGAAAAGTAGAGTGGGAGGGATTGTCTCACCTGGGATGAGGCTTCCCCTTGGCCTCACAGTGGATGACAATGTTCTCCCGCGGATCAAAGATGTAATCCTTCGGGGACTGTAGCGTTATAGTGGGGGGTTGGGGCACTGGAGAAACATGGATAGAAGCATAGTTCAGACACATACAGTGAAATGTAAACATAGCACACTGGTGTGGGGGGGCATGCAACAAGCATTCACACAATCAAATGCAACACCATCTGCAAACAGTTATCTGATTTTACCAGTCCATGAGTTGACATAAACCAAGCACCACTCCAAAAACAAGCAAGTCACATCACACAGTAGCACTGTTGAGATAACTGCATGCACTAATATTGCTATAACACACAGAAGCAAATTAAAATAATAATTATTATTTTAATTTATTTTGTGCAAAAACTCTAGGTAGTCACAGCAGCGTTTGAGGCAACTTACATCCTTCCAGTACTTTAGCTTTTTGTCCACCGTGACACGCCGTACCACAGTGATAGAATATTGGGGAAAGGTGTTAGTCTTTTTTTGCAAGGAGTAAAGCACAGGTTCAGGTGACATAGTTGCACAATCATGTACTTTTAAGCATTTTATTGACCCTGCGTGAAGTTCGGTAGAGATATGATTTCCCTCTTCTTCTTCTTTTTTTGTGAATACTTCTACGCCTTCATCGGGCAGGAACAATCAATGCAAGACAAGTAGTCGAAGATATCATAATGTCCTACAGGACGTGTGATATAGGGACATACTCATTCTTCAGAATTGCATTTCATAAATATAAGTCGCAAACTCGATTCCATGCTGGAACATGCAAAGCTGTAACAGAAGAAAACCAGTAAACTGCAGCTACTCGAAAGCCCCTTCAGTGTCCCATAGAGGCTATAATGTTCTTCGATATGACTTTATTACATAATATGAAAGCGTTGAATGGAATTCCATAACAGTCCTCAAGAGCTTGTGTTACAATACTTACGATCAAGAGGCACTTCCAGCGCTGAGCTCATGTGACTCAAGAGTGTCAACAGCACGGCTCCGAAGCCCGGCAGCCACTTCCTGTTCCCGTCCATGGTTAGGCCGTGTCACGATGAAAACCTTTTGTCCAGATTAAACGACGCGATCGGGGCGGTCAACGGAGCGACGAAGTCTGGACCCACACTACGGAGAGGTACAAAAAAAAACTATTACTACATGGGACACTTAAATGGTATGCAGTGATTTTATTTCCATGGATTTATCGAGACCACGTGATCACCGAAATGGGTGGAAATTGAACTTGACAGACACGTCTCAAAATGTGTATTCTATAGAAGATCCCTCCATTAAAAAAATTAAAGATGTAGTGGCACAAAGAATATTTAGTCTGAGCCACAATGGAAAGTTAACTTTGCTGCAAGTCCACTGACAATCTCGAAGCCCAACATGTACAATCTAGGGTGTGTAAGTCATGGATCATAAGTGGCTTGTCCATTGGACAGCATACGTAAACGACAAGTCAAAACAAACTTGATTCCACTGCTTAAACTTCAACAACTTAAGCATCCTGCACTCGTCAGTCTCTATAGTCCACAAATAAGACACAAACTCATACGTTTAGGGTTACTAGAACATCCCACGTGCACCACTGCGACGCCCCATCGACCACGTGTTCGCCTGTAAACATATGGCATGTGAGTGTGCTCGGCCGGAACGATCACAACTGTGCCGCATAGGTATAGCACACGAATTGGCACATGCATGCACAAACGCACCACTTCAGTGAAAGCATCTTTTGTCAGTGTGTCGTATGGATGGAGTTACACGTGAGCGCGGGCCCACGAGCGCTAGCTTCTGCTCATACAAGAAAAAGAGACACAGATTGATACGTACAGACGTGACAAACAAACGGTGGACCAATGTTGGCATGAATGGGCTCTTGTGAACTTTGGAAATTGTGTGTGTGTGTGTGTTTGTTGCCTTTTATGTGGTCTGTCTTGTGTGAGCTTCTGTCAAATGTGCATTAGCCAGCGTTCATTTATTAGCAAATTGGTTTTACATCAATGGCATCAAGATGCTCCTGTGCATATAATGTTTTTGATAAATGTCTCTGTCTTCTACACAATAGCACATTTTTCATGTTTCACATTAGTTATCAGCGCTGGACTAAAAGACATTTCTTCCATTGCATTAACCGGTTGAATCTCGGGGCTGTACCGAGTACTTTGAAGATTCGAAGCTTCATTCGTTGACATTTGAATTCTAAAGTCAACATTCGAGCGTGGCAGTTTTTTTCCCCTCGTTTTTTTGCATGTCTACTAATTGTGTTTAAGCCCGGAAAATGTATCCAAAGGCGAAGACACACTTCGATCCAGCCATCGCCACCAATATAGTGTCCAATGTGTATGGGCTTTTTGTATCATCTCTATACAAAAACTCAGGAGCGTGTGCTCTTGGAGCGCCAGGGAAAACGCCTCTGTTTATTTCACAACATAACCCAACAACAACGCCTTTGCTGTGACATCACCAGCCTGCTCACTCTAGGCATTACCAAGAAAAGGCTCAGCAATCCAGCGCCTACACTTGTATTATACCATAGAATTAGATTCCAGTGGTGGCTGCGTAGGATTGTTTCCGACGTGTGTGATCCAAACATTTTCAATGACTCCAGAGCGATAGAGATAGATGTAATCATTTCCAAAATTCCGTATTCGTATTGTATATTGTATTTATCCAACAAAGTATTCCGCTTCAATCCATATGTGTTGCCGTTCAGCCTTACAAAAACAACATCGCTCTGCACTGCGAGAGGGACCCAGATTCTCCTCAAATAAAACCCGCCCGTTTGTTATCCCAGCTCCAAAATGGTGGAACGATCTCCCCATTGATGTCAGGTCAGCAGAAAGTCTGCACACCTTCCGTCGCAGTCTGAAAACCCACCTGTTTAGACAGCACCTTGGCCAATAAAAAAAACAAAAAAAAAAAACATAATTTCTTATTCCTGTATGTAGCACTTATATTGGTTTGGCTCATTTGAAGCTCATTGCAAGACTCTTGCTGTTCGGAGTTTTATCCTCATGATAGTTTGCACTTATTAAGTCGCTTTGGTCAAAAGCGCCAGCTAAATGAACTGTAACGTGATGCAACATTTTCACTGCAGCACCATACATTACATTTATACAACCACAATAACACAAACAAATGTATCATTTACCCCGTTTTTGTGGGGGGTGATGATGTCATAAAACAGGACGACAGACCTTTGAAACTTCATTAAAAAAAAACCTCAATAGAAGCTTTGAATGTAAAAAAAATAAAAATAAATGACATTCGGTACAGGTTGAATCACAGTAGCCAAAGGGTGACAGTAATTCCTAGATTTCGAGGTGGAGCAGTGTGCTGCTGTCAGGTAAATGGCTCAGTCCATCTTGACATCTCCATTATTCATGGCTAGCACATGCATCTTTGCACATATATTGTAGACACACAAACATGAGGCTACACAGGCAGAGCACACACACACACACACACAAATACACGGCTGGGGGTTGAAGTCTTCAGAGGAATTTGAAGGTGAAACTATCGAGCTCACCGTTACGTCTCCACTCTGCTGGAGAAGAATTTAGCATGTCTGATGACAAGGGGAGAGTATGGTAATGAACACACACACAGAAAGTAGTGTGTCAGTTTTTATCTAGCTGAGCTAGGCAGAGTGTGAGCTAATACAACCCCAGGACACGGCTAATTACGCAGACACGTCCTATTGGATATCACTCTCACTAGTTAATCGAGAGGGAAGACAACACAGAGTGGAAAGAGAGCACCACAATGTTTGTGCACTGGATGCATCAGATGCAGACCATGTATGTGAAATCTTCTAATCTCATTGTGGAAGCAGGCAATGTGATATCATGCAAATGTAATAGCCCATCTTCAGATTAATTACAATAATGCTGCATGCTGCCGCAGCAGAAATGACCTCCCCCACAGTCACAAAAATATTAAGCTCTGCTGGACATATTTTCTCCCAGATAGAGAAGCCTATTGACATTCAAGTGGGACTTTTGTCTAAAAGGTAACGAGTGACAAAAAGAGAAGGGGCGATGGACGATAGAAATTGAGGAATACGAATGTACAAATGGAAGAAGAAGAAGAAGAAGAAGAAGAAGAAGAAGAAGAAGAAGAAGA
>CALSCE010009689.1:3410744-3422161 GCA_943593645.1 Bovichtus variegatus | reverse complement strand
AGAGAGAGAGAGAGAGAGAGAGAGAGAGAGAGAGAGAGAGATATTAACTGCCCAGGGGTAAAAAAAAAAAAATAACAGAAATCAGACAACACAGATGACTCCCCAGACACGGGCACAAACAGAAAAACAGACACATACATAAAATTAGCTGCCATGTGCAAATGTCAACATCTCCATATTTCAACAGATAGAATGTCACTGAGTGTTAACTGGCATAAATGACTTGGACGTCCTTGATTTGCATGATCATGCGCCACAAAACGGAACTTTTGACCTTTTTAAGAGAACAGGACAAACGCGCTTCCGTACCCGTTTGACAGTATTTCATCGTGTAGCGATAGCGACAGTACATTTTTCATAGGCTTTACCTCGAGGCTACATATACAGCCTAATATTCATCCTCAAGCTGGGTGGGTAATAATCCTTTCCCAAAGACGATGACAAAGAGGGGTCAAAGGAGGAGGAGTGGGATGACTGTGTGTATCGGGCAGGTCATCTCTCATCCTCCTCTTTCCCTCTCTTCTCTGACTCATTGGTCAAAGCCCAGAGGTCAAACAGTCGCCCTCCAGCTCTGCCTTTATCCTTGTCTCTTTCTCTCACTTCCAAGAGGTATTATTTTTACATTACATTGATACTCTTTGGTAACTGGGGATAGCTATCCATAGCTACGAGGGAAAACAAAAGCGCTGTCCTCTTCCTGTTTTGGTTCCTTAGTGGCGTAAATCGAGCCTTCACGTGTTACCGGGAGATTGTAGCCGGTGGGAGGCAGGGCTGAACGATTTGGAAAAAAAGATTATTTTTGACAGGTGTCGCAATGTTGCAATATGATTCACGATATTGGAGGGAATGATCATTTTTTTCATATTCTCGTTTCTATTGAAAAAAATATGTTAAAATGATCATGGTGTGATTTTTTTCCCCCCAGGATCTGCACTAAACAAAGATGTTTTTCTTCAGGCTATGAAATATGATTTGCAGGCCAGGACATCTCTGCAGCAGCACAATACTCAACAGTGAGAGTTTTCAATGATATACTCGGAGACTTCATTAATGGATGAGTCAATATTACTCAATCCCATACAGAAAGCCATAAAACTGAACCACACGACCATTATATAAGTGCTGATGAAAATGTAATTCAGTGGTAAGGTCGTACAGTAGCTACGCTTCCGAATGAATCCACTTTCTGTTCCCATTCCCACCGCATATTGACTTTGTACATTGTAACCTGGATCTATTCCCTCTTTTGATTTGTGCACTTAACACTTAAGGGGCCAATGAAACTAAATGCATGTAGAATTGAATTGTCACTTCTTTAAAATGATTTGGGAGTGGCTTCCTGTAAATATCAGACACAATGGCCTTTAGTGCGCATAATAAATGTATCTGTTCACTTTAAATGTAAAAAAGTTTTTTTGATCTCATGCACACAGCTGCTTTTAACATTTGAAAGTAAAAAATAAATAAATTGCATGGTGTCTTATTACAATTTAAAAGAACAATGTGACATTTTGCAAAAGTACTTGGCTTATTTGCTTTCTTCCAGACACTTGGACGGAGACAGGCTAGTTGTTTCCCCTTGCTTCCAGTCTTGATGCTAAGCTAAGCTAACCTGCTGCTCAACGGTAGCTTCATATTTAGCGCACAGATATGAGAGTGGCATCAATCTTCTCATCCAACTCTCGGCAAGAATGTGACTAAGCATATTTCCCAAGATGTCAGATTTTTCCTTTAAAACAACCTCCGGCATTCTTGAACCACTTCGGTCACATGCTGATTTGTTGGAGAGTTTGTCTAATAACAACGTTAAACCAACGTGTTCCTGAAGCCGTTTGTGTTGCTCTCTCAATACGACTGCCTAGAATCAAAGCAGGCCTTATATCTTGAGTAGAGATGAGGAAAAGGACTTTGGGTATACAATATATTGAGTTTGCAATATATACAGAGGCAACAATTCTTAACAACAAAGAATGACGTGAATCCTGCTGACACAGACTCAACATTCCTCCTGCCTCTCAGTTCGCAAACCCTGGAGCAACGTGCTAAGTTGGTCACTCCGCAGCCTTCAGTCAAACTGAGAGACACTGAGGCATGACGGCCTGACTAAACAGATGAGGGGGGGAGGTAAAGGGAGGCAGGGAGAGCATTAAAAAAAGAAAAAGGGGGTTGAAAACAAAGTCATCTGCAGTCACATCAGATCACAGCGACAGAGATATCTCTCGGGCAGCAGACTTGGAGTGTACTTTCTTTGCAGGCTGAGACTTCACTACTTTGGGTAGACATCCAGCACATGCGTCAGCGCACACTCACCAGACTACACTCGGCCTTCACAGAGGGAAGAGTCATACGTGTCTCCAGTAACCAGGTCACTAGAATAGGAGCTGTGAGCCATGAGAGTCCCTGCAAACACACGGAGGGGAAACTGCAGCCTCAATGTGAAGCCACCGTAACTGCCACTTCACTGCTGACATTTGAGTGTGCAGTTACACTTGTTTTGGGGGGAGATGAGCATGTGAACTTCTTTCAAAAAAACAAAACAACAAACTGAAATATCACCAGTAGTTGAATCAAAAAAATAAAAAAAACTCCCTGAAACTAAACAGATAGCGGGAAAGCAAAAGAGGACAGACAACCTCTTACAAACAAATACACACAGACAGTACAGACCATTGCTCATGACACCGGACAAACACCTTTGTGCAGCCAACGCCTGAGGTGAGAACTTTACAACTTGTCGCAGTATTTTGCAAACCAATCCTATAATCATGTGTGGAAAACATGTGCTTGTCCACAGTATGTCCGGCAGGAAATAGTCCCAGCAACCGGTCTGCCACGAACAAAGCCCATTGTAAGGTGAGAAAATGGCCCTATTTCTTTGGGGCAAAGCCTTGACTGGACTTTTTGATCAAAAAGGAAAACAAGGGGAAGCACTGCCTCACTAATCCGTCTTGATCGACGGGCCGCTATTCATGCATGTTTCATATCTATTTACTGAGTTAAATATTATTTACTAAAGCACATTTGTGCCGCAGACAATAGGTGGATAATGTTGCACTCACCTTACCTTGGATAGTAAGGAGAGACATTATATGGGGGGTGGGAATAAAGCACTCATATTCAAGCCAAAGTGAAGCTATGAAAAGTGTATTTTCTGTTCAAAACAATTGGCAAAAAAAACTAAAAAGACGATAACTTCTAGTGAGGATGAGGTACTGCCACACTTGAATTACTGGAGTATTTCCAGGGAAATGTTCACGGATCAGTTCGTACATTTAATAACTTTCACCAGGGAAAGATACTGCATGCTTGTACAACTTAAGCAAAAAGAAAACGACAGACAGATGACTAGTATATTATTATAAGCAATTAAGAAGTTTAACTGTTGCTCAAAAGCACTTCAGACTCCAGAATTGGCACCAGCAGCTCTCCAGTTGCAAGTTACAACTGCTTGAATTAAGATCTAACTGCTGACTTCATAGGAAGCTGTCTGCTACATTGGAAGTTATTGTAAGAGGAGCTTCCCCTACACTAACACCACTTCTTTGCAGTGAAAGGACAGAACTGGCAGCCTCTTTGTCTCCAATAGCCCCCAAACCGGATCACACACAGCCACCTAATCAGAACAAACCATCTCTGCCTCTTTTAGCACGTGCACACACACACACACACATACACACAGAGGGCCTTCCCTATTTGGGGTCAGTTTTTCTAGCACCATCCGCAGAATCCCTCAGCGCCTGCTTTTCTCTGAGGCTTTGTGAAGTGCTGATGGTCAGCATGCTACTCCCCCTTTCCATCCGCAACTCTACAACCACCCCACGGGGGCTATTGTCCTTTATGTTGTTTACCACTGGGATAACGCTGAAACGGCAGGGGAGTTCTAGTGCACAAGGTGATGCCTCTAGCAATAGAAAATGTGGCTTCAGTTCATGCGGGTACAGTTCTTTACTGCATCAGAAAGTCTGTTGTAATGGTTAAAAATGTAGTGCACACATACATAATGGGAAAATATGGGTTTGAAACGAATGCAATATTGTTTTGAAATGTATTTTCTAACCAATTCTGCAGTGTCCAAAAATCAAGAGTCATTATAGAGAAAGGGCAGTGTCGTCTGCATAAGTGAATGCATGATTCTTTATTTAAATATGGTTTGAAACTCAGGGTGCGGTGTAAACTAAAGTGGCTTTATCTTAAGCCATTACATGTACATTTGACCAATTTAAGATTTAGCCGAGTTCAATAAAAGTAAAGCTTGTGCCCCTTGCTCGAGGACTCATACGACAGGACGTACATGTATCTTGGAGAGAACTGAAACCACAGTAAATAAGATAAGAAACTTTATCATTATACTGCGGTGTAAGACAACAATTCGACAAAAATACTAGCACTCCCTGATATTAAAATCGATTTAAAAAAGGTCCACACTATATAACAAGGTCACAATATAAAAGAAGGTCAACAATATCAAAGGAGGACAATTAAGAGCAGTACTCAAGGTGTAGTCGCGCCCGCCATCTGATAAAACACTCTTTATCAGGTGGCGGTGTTCATCTTGTGAAAAAAACGATTACAAAAAAAGCTCACTCTAAAGTGTTCAAATGACAATGAACATTCAATATTCATTCAAATTACTGTATATTGTGTGATTTGTCACATAGAGTAAAGCGCACACTGCATTTTTCACACTGCAAAATTGCATTTTGCCAGGCGTATGGACCTGTTTGTTGGCTGCTGGCAGCTTTGTTGGGTGTGTGCCCACATGGGTGTGTGTGTGTGTGTTTCTGTGAGTGCATGTCACGCCTGTCTAAGGTCATCTCATCAAAAGCCGTGTTCTCAGCCAGAGCAGAGGGTCATGCTGGCTGTATGTGTTGCGGGGTCGTATGTGTGTGTGTGTCTCTGTGTATGTTTTTGTGTGTGCAATGTCGTATATATGACATTAAAATTACAAACTGTATCTGGTGTCCCATCATTTTCTAGCCCATATTCGTTCTAGTAGAAACTGATTTATGGACGGAACAGATCATGTGTCAACTCAACTGCATCAATCTGTTGTAGAAATCACGTGAATCACTCTGACTTGAGCAATAAAAACTGCTTTATATCAAACACAATTATGTTATCCAATCATTGTATATCTTTCCTATTTAACAGTCATGACCTCCCTATCAAATAAATGTAAATGACATTGTCATCTTTCAGTGTGTTGTTCCCACCAGTACATCCAGTGATCCAGTCTGCATTAAGCCGTAGATACATCAGCAAAATCACTCAGTTAAAAAGTGTAAAGCATGTGCCATATTTACACTTCTATACCCTACTACATCGACCAGAAACCAAAGGCTCTAATAACAAAGACATCTATTTAAAAACGTGCTATCTTAAAATAAAGTACAGTATGTTTTAGTTTATGTTCAGCAGTGATGTATGACACACATATATTTGTAGCTGAGCCATTGAAAAAACAACCTAAAATCGATAACCGGTCTCATTCTAATAGTGTGCGTCAATATGAATGTGGCCACATAAATCCAGCTGGGCTTGTAAACCAGCCAAGTCTCATTGGTATTCCTGGGTGCTATTGCTAGGTAAAAGGTATTGATGAGCAGATAGATGCACGTGGCCTTGGTACGTGACTCCGGGCTTTACTATTACATGAGTTACTGTGTGTGTGTCTGCATTTGTACGAGCGTTTGTGTGTCCTTCAGAGCAAGACTCTTATACCTTTTATGGCTGATGTTCCTATACATCTTTTCCATTTTACGAGGCCCGATCAAGCCCTAAAGACGCTGTTTGTAGTGGCTTCATCACGCCCTTCGAAACCAGTGTACAGGACGCTCCGCATACCGATCACCGTATTATTCTTAGGGCCTGTTGTAGTGTTAAAAATTTCCAAATTGGTAACTTTTGTCTGAGGTGCAAGAAAGTACAATAAATTGTATGTCAATCTGGCCAGCAGTAGTTGGAAGTGATGAAAGGTAAGACAGATGGTCAGACGGATCAATGGAGTGGCAACAACACCATCAGGGGTAGCAGAGCAAACATAAGGATATAATGATAAAGGAGAGACAGTGAGGGGTGGGGCTGGAGGGGGGAGTTGAAGTAGATCAGGCTGAAATGTTGATAGGAGATAAAAGTGCATGATGGGATGGGCACAGGGCAGGAGGTGAAAGGGGGAGGGGACTGACTGACACGTAATGGCAGCGCAACAAGCTGGCATGCCCCTTTTCTTTCTCCTCCGCCCATCTGTTCATCAGGATTACTCATATAGAGAGGGGGGTGGAAGAGGAGAGGGGAAGCTGTAGGAGGGCAAAGACTGGGCGAAGAGAGGAGATCCATCACCACAACCTACAATGACTGAATTCAAAACACTTTTCCATGACATCTTTTCAGTCAAAGAAACTGCTGTGATAATGACTCACTGTTAAAATTATGGATCAGTGCAATATAGTAGAGTGCTCTCACGGGACTATTCAGGTAGCAGTGATAGTAATGAGAGGTGGAAACATTGTTTATGTGGTGTGTTTATGTAATACTGCAATGGCTCCCTACTGATGAATATTCTTTATGGGTTTTCCACAAGGCAGACGCAGCGTGCTGTTATCCGTGGAGTGTTTTCTTGTTAAACAAGAAGTTTACTTTTAGTGTCACACATCAACATACATTATTTGTATCCTTAAGGTCGAACAAATGTTATTTGTTCTTCCCTCGTACACCATTTGCAAAGCCAATATATGTCTGGAGATTCTTTTTTTCAAGAAACAGATGATGAATCAGGAAAAATGTGCCATTTAATTTCATGTACTGTAGTATAACCAACCCTAACCCTAACCCTAACCCCTAAATGTATAAAATATCATCTGTGCACTCTCTGTTTGTGTGTGGTCTGTACAGTATGTGCACGTGAGTGTGTCATGTGTCAGCAAGTGAGCAGCAGGTGACACCAGGACACGTGGCTCCTATTTTTCAAACAAAGTCCTCGTCCAATACATGCTAGGTATTCATATTGTCTGCTCGCCTTTCTGGGTGTGGACATATTGTTACTTTAAGTGTTTTCTTTTTTAAATGTAGGCTCAAGGCTTTTTTCATGTTTACATTTCATTGTATCGCAAAACATATTCCATCGCTTTTGGCAACACTGCTGAAATAGGGATGGATTTTAAACTCTTCCACTGACAGAACAGTCTTGTGACACCACTGCTACTCACTAATATTTTTTCACTTCCCTTATGAGTTCATTTCTGCATCAGTATAATCATACTTATGTATCATCCACTGACAAAGCAAGAAAACAAGGGTCATTGATAACATTGTCTCCTCCCTGGATACATTTTGCTCTTTGTTGCCCTCATTTACCTCTTTATACTGTAGGTCTGGATGAAGCCACGTTTAATTGGTTTCATTGTTACCTTACAGAGGGAACAGAGACTGTCAAGCCATCTTACCATCAGAAATGGGATGCCTCAGAGGTCTATCCTCGGTCCCCTGCTGTTTACATTGACCACCACTGACTTTGAATATCCTGCCATTAGATCTTTAAATGGCGCTCATATTACTCTTGCTGAGTCTTAAAAATATTTAGTAATTTGGTTTGATAGCAGACATTCAAGATTTCTATGGAATGCACTGCAAACTTGAGGGATTTTAAAGCCTTAATATCTTGTGTTTTTTTATGATCCTTATAGCTGGTTTGAAATCCTTGTTTATTGTGTAGTTGCGTTGTTTCTATTTTGCCAATTGTGTTGAACGTTTATTTTGTTTGATGTCTCTCTTGGAAAAGATATCTTAATGTCAATGAGACTGTGTGATTAGGACACAGTAATAGGACATGTGCACAAGGCCAGATATGCCATCAGCAAAAATTGTGATCAAAAAACTAGAACAGGAGGATTGGTTTGGGTGTTCAAGGGAGACGCTGATTCACACATAACTCAGTGTGTACACAGCATGTAGGAGCAGAGAATAACTACAGTAAATAACAACATCACAAGACACCAGGGGTTACCAAGAGCCAAACAACAGATACAATAGTGAAGCAGAGAAAGTATATTAATTTGCAATATTTGACTTACCTGTGAGGATTTAATCTCAGCCGCTGTTTGTCTTCAGGAGGTGGTTCAAACCTGTAACAATAAGACGGACGACATCAGACAATAATGGAGCCAATATTAGAAAATCCCTTCCTATTGGACTAACCAGTTCTATAACTGTTTACAATCTTGCCACCAGACACTATAATCTTATACTGCATATGGTATATACAATAATAAACTGCTTTTATTTTCTCCTGTGATATTGTGTAGCACTGATGTTTTCATTACAACTCATTTGGCAAAGAAATACGTCCTGCACAGCTTACATTCATGCAAACTTGGATCCTCCCATTACATGAGCGAGCACTAATGAAAAAGAAATGGTACTCATGTGGTTTCTTTCGTCGTGATGTTGTGATGGTGATGAAGGAATCTCTGCTGACACCGGCTTCGTTGCATCGATGGTTTATTACAAGTAGCACAGCATCAAACACCAAAAACAGGCGATGTGAGGATCCTAAGCCAAAATGAATCCCCCCCTTTACATCACTCTGTCCCTGCTATTATAGGGCATAGAGTCCACCTCACCCCCATTTGCGTCGTCTGAGGTCATCTGAGGTCAAGGTAACGGTCATGTTAATGAGTAACCACATATGTTCTTTACCCTAATGTGTATTGAAGAGGCCCCCTTATATAAGCATGTATCCCATAGGACAACTTCAGTACTTTTCCATGATAAAGAAAATAAACATTGTGTATTGCCAGGTTATACACCACACTCACTTCATGACTCTTGGTACAAACATGCAACATTTAAGACTTTAAAGAGAGAACAGAAGTCCTTGGTTGCAGCCAAATGCAGCAAACAAAACATAATTGAGACAAAGGGACATATTTCTCAAAGCTAATAGACTTGAATGCATTCATCAATACAGGCCAGTGTCACACACACACAGCGCAACATGAATACATGGGCACGTCCTCCTAGCTCTCCAGGGAATACCCAGTAAATGACTGTGTCTGGCTGAAGACAAGGACCTTCAATCAATAACCAAAATGTCTCCAGTCATTTTTATGACTTTTACCTCCAGCAGGGGACACACACAAATTACACAGTGCCCCCCACCTCCGGCAAACACGCTTCCCGTCGTGGCCATGAATGCATTATCATAATCTCCAGAGAGACTCTCCATTCATCTCACATTAGCAAAACAAATGTGACAGACTAAGAACAGTGGCCAATTTAGACGTGAAACCATTACAACAGGAGTTAGCTCAGAGGAGAAAGACCGGTAGATTATGTGAGTAGTCATTAATAAGCCGGGGTCGAGCTGTTTGAACTCATTGGGTAATGTAAAAGATAAGGAAGGGGTTTTTGAACTCCCTCGTGATGACATGGGTGAGTAGCTGCTGTCACTGAGAAAGAGAGATTGGATAAATGCCAGCGACCCAACCAAACCCCAAGCCACAACCCGTTACCATGGAAACAGAAGGATGAAGAAAGAGAGAGGCAAAAGAAGATAGCGAGGATTTTTTTTCCAGCACATTGGAATCAAACGAAAACCTAATTAAGTTTGAACGTGTGAATGTACCAAGTTGAATTTAATGAATTTAGTAACCTGGACTGAAGTGAAACACATCAAACTGAGCTGAAACTGAGTCCTGTGAGGGCGGAGACAGATGGGGGGGGGGGGGTGGGAGATGTTAATGAACGGAGACAGGGACGCACCGAGACATCAGAAAACCTCGGAAGGAGAGGCAAAGCGAGGATGATGTGAGGAGGGGGAGAGAGAGAGAGAGAGAGAGAGAGAGAGAGAGAGAGAGAGAGAGAAAAACACATGAAAAAATGAAGGGCAAGTGGGAATCAGAAACATCAATTATTAACAGGCGAATCTAAAAGCGCTTCATCATCAGAGCGCAAGAGGGGGGGGGGGGTTGAGAGAGAAAGGGGGGTTGAGAGAGAAAGAGTAGAAAGAAATAGAGTGAAGAGGAGAGCTGGGATGTGGCAAAAGAGAAAAGCTAGCAGGCCTAACCCCAAGCTCCAGCACATTGCCATGGAGACTAAAAAAGAGAAACAGACCACATGACCACACAGAATGCTATTTCATTTTAAATGTATAGTTCGACATTTTGGTAAATATGCTGATTCACTTTCTTGCTACTTGACAGTTACATAATGGAAAAAGGTTAAGATAGCCTAGCTATGTCCAAAGCTAACAAAACCTACATACCAGCTCACTAATTAAACCATTATATCTTGTTTGCTTAATATGAAAAGAAAACTAAAGCGTGAAAGATGAGAATTTGTTGTTTTATTGGGGGGGGGGGGGGTTATTATGTGCTATTTCTTGGCTGGGAGCAGTGACTTTAGAGAGTCTCCGCTAGTTAAACAAACTAATGGAGGATCCAGGGAGTCAAACATTAAACCACATGACACGATAACTTTACACTTGGTTTTTGTAAAGTGTTAATTAGTGAGCTTTAAATGTGCCTGTCGGTATTTTGTTTTTCTTTAGACAGAGCCAGGCTAGCTGTTTCTCCCTGTTTGCTGTCTTCATGCTTAGCTAAGCTAACTGGCAGCTGGTGCTAGTTTCCTGTCTAAAGGACAGACATGATAGGGTGACCAATCTTCTCATCTACCTCATGGCAAGAAAGTGAATCAGCGCATTTGCCAAAAGGACAAACTTTTAATTTGAGAAAAAATCTATTGTAACATATAAAACCTTAAATGTGCGGAAGCCTGCTATTTAGTGAAACTATACACAGTGTGAAAAGTATTGATTCTAGCACACTTACTCTATTTTTGAACAAACTTTAATGGCATTATTTGCCAACCAAGACAGAGGATGAGCGAGCTGACAAGCGTCATATCTAGTTATCCACAGCATTCTGTATAGTGTGAAGGAAATGTTCTGAATCCGTGTGATGAGCCTTCAGAAGAATTCATGAAGGAAAAGTAGATCTGAATCCTTCACTTCATCTTCAGTACAAAACTAAAATATCTCTATGACAACGGTGTGACTGTGAAATGTAAGCTCTGTGAATACTTAAACACTCCCTGGAGAAAAGATACCAGTGTTTCTCTGAATGTCCTTATGCCAACTACGGTGAGATCGCTATGTCTGATTATTTAAGCCGTATGTCCCAATACCACTACGATATGCACTCTGATTTACTATCTATCTCCTGTTTCAATTAGCTGTCTGAGTTTATGGATCCACTGGGAACCAGTACGCTGCATGTGTCTGAATGTTTTGTTGTTGGTACGTGAAGGGGGATTTTTTTGCAGACTGTGATAAATAACTGACCCCAGGCATGAATAGAAATTATGGTGGTGCACGTGTGTGTGTGTGTGTGTGTGTGTGTGTGTGTGTGTGTGTGTGTGTG
>CALSCE010009689.1:3393581-3410734 GCA_943593645.1 Bovichtus variegatus | reverse complement strand
GTGTGTGTGTGTGTGTGTGTGTGTGTGTGTGTGTGTGTGTGTGTGTGCCCCTTAGACTGATGGGCCTCAGCAATCGGCGACTACAGCAGCAGCTGCCCAAAAAAAGCCACTTAACCCACTCTGACTGCCTGGCCACACACATACACACACACAAACACACACACACACAAGTAACTGGTAAATTAAAACAACCCCTATGTCCCCTCCCATTAGGGGGTTAATACACATCTTCACAACCCTATATAGAAGCAGACATTACTTTGAATGTGGGTTTAAATGACTGTAAGTGACCAAAAATGTAATTCCAATGTTCTTCATATCCATTTAAAGAGGAGCCATTTGCTTGAAATTCACCATAAAATATTAATGTCTCGGTATTGCTAGAAGTAGCAGAGACACGGTTAACATTATATGCAATAGGAATTTCTCCACTGCTGTTTACTGTAGCTTTGTATGGTTTTAAATGGCTATGTTCTCCTTTTAATTGTACAGTTGGAGATACGTAACTCTCCAAAATAAAAGCAGATGCAAGCTGACAACCAAATGGATCCCTCCCCATTTCTCTGTCCATTCTCTCCCACCAATGACAGGGAAAAACAGTGTACAATAATCTATATATTGCTTAAAGCCCAATGCCCAAGCTGCCATGAAAGAAGTCTGACTTTCTCACTCTTGAGAAAATGTTCCAGACACCAGTTGCCCTGGAGCTGGCCAGTGCAAACGGCCGAAAACACAAAAGCAACACATTTGCCTCTTTAAACAAATAGAGGGTATCACGAGCACACCGAGGGAAAAGGTTGAAGGCATTTGCAATTTGCCTTTCAGATTCAAGGTAAGAAAAAAAGGTTTGTCACATTGCCAAGCAACGCGATGTAAAATACATTACAGTTGGTAGTCAGCTATAGAAGTGCTGGCACCTGGGCAGCAGCGACTGTTTGTCTGGAGCCTGAACGTTGTGTGTTCATCAAGTATCAGACATACCATCTGTTTGTGATGAGATTTTGGTGTGTGCCTTTGGGTTATTTATTAGTGTGTGTGTGTGTGTGTGTGTGTGTGTATGTGTGTGTGTGTGTGTGTGTGTGTCTTTTGTGCACATGTACATCTGTCTGCATGTACCTAATAGTCACAGAAAATGACGAATTACCTAATTAAGTTTGGGTTGCCAGGTTGGGTTTAGTGCACCGTGTCATTGTGTCGTACAGAGACAATGTTACATTATAAAATCCCCAGGCACGTGGATATTAAAATTGGAATGGTGTGATGTGGTCGCTTGTCATTGGTAATACCAGGCTTTATCGGGACATACAATTGGAATGAAAATCAATGTTATGTTTATGCATGATTTGCCCCGGGGGTAGCATGTATATAGTAAATAAAAGGGGACCCAGCATAGACCCCTGGGTGACCGCACAAAGAGAGGAGAACAGTTTACAGTGACAAAAAAGTAAAATATTATAAAATGTAGAAAAGTATAAAATGTCAAAATAGCATGATCTTTCTTCAGGTAAGGTTAGATTGAAAAATGTCACAAGCCTGTGTCAGGATGGCCTTTACAGCTACTTTTGAAGTCTCCACTGAAGGGTCTAAACCCACACATTGGCTTTTAATGTTTGTATATGTGTGTGTGTTGGACACAGAGTGTGAGAGGGGGGTTGGTTACCATGGCTATTTGAAGGTTTTTTAATTTTAACAGTCCGTGAGCATACTCCAGATGACAGACAACACACACAGTCTAGTCCCAAACAAAATGAGCAGTCAGAGAAAGCTGGGTTTAATCAGAGAGATTTACTGCCGCCTGAAAGTTTATTTTCTTTCCTCCAGAGGTTAAAGGGACAATTCTCCCATCCCCACTGTTCCCACTCGACACCACACAATGCACGCAATGGAGTCATCAAGAATACCACACATGCACACAGAGATGGGAAGAGCAAGAAAGATAAATCAAGATTAAAGAACAGTAGGAAGTAGCATTCCTCTGCTGCCAATCCTCTGCTAAGCTTTTCTGCAGCTGAAGGGGAGCATATTGTAAAAGTGTCCAGGTGTGGGAGCTCTCTGGGGATTGGATCCAATCATCAGAGTCATTTCACAGCCCCAACAGAGGGAGAGTATGAAAGCGAGAGGGAGAGGAAACATGAGAATGACAGGAAAGAACAGAAGAGTGGGAGGTCTGGTGCAACAGTACGGAGGAACAGACTGTGGAAAAAACGTGATTTGTAAGCCGACTGAAAAAGACGGACAGTTGGGCCACCATCAATGCAGATGAAATACCTCGCCATATGATGCTCGGCTACATTAAATCAGTCACAGCGAGGGAGAGGCCTGGCAGAGAGTTTGATTTCTATGTTAATCCAGTGTTTCTGCAGGGGAGTGCCTTCCAAGGCTTTACTTTAACCCTAACCCTAGTAAGTAAACCCCTATAAATACTTTACGTAACTCTTATTGTTATCCAAACAAACCTGACAATAGGCCTTTTTCATGAAGACATTTTGAATGGTCACAGTCGTAAAAAGCACAGCAGTATATAATGAAAAATAACGATGGCTGAATTCCATTTAGCTGCTTCGTTTTCAATTTCCTGATATTGTGCATACTGGCTCACCGGGACACTTAAATATAACAGCGCTATCGTTAATGTTATTGGCAACGCCTGTGCTTCTCCTACTATGACTGGTCAAAATGTCTGCTGTTAAAAAAAGGCTGATACTGTATATCGTGATGCAGCTGCAAGATATCCAACCACATCAGGAAGGTAATTATATAAAAGTAGTTCAGAAATACAAAATAAGAATACTTTGGGCAGATATCTCTGTCATTAAGTTACTTTTTCCAAGTGTTTTCTTCAATAATAGTTCGTAGTACAACATTCCTTCTTTGCGTTGCTGAAACGAAGCAGGGAAACAATGTCAGGGCAATCAAAAAGGGAGCTCTTTGTACTTAACTGAAAGATTCCCACTTGATCTGACTAACTCAGACTGCTTTAGTCATATTAATGTTTTGCATGAAATGAGGACTGTGGATTTTGTCCCTCATCTCTTAAACCGGAATCACGTTAGGACGGGATCTGTACACGGCCAGCATGGAGATGAAGAATGACAACCGCAACTAATAACTATGTCAATGTACATATGGGCATGTGGGTAATATATTTAGAGATAGACTTAAAAAATGTGTACTTATCGTATAAATGACGGAACTTTCCTGAAGCATGCTAAAGCAGAGTTAGTAACGTCAGCATATTAGGTGGCCACAGTGTCATGACTTACTGTCATAATCACAGAAGAATATGAAGCTTGACAAAACAGTGCATGGGTATAAAGGGTTAATGAGAGATCTGAGAGGCTGTAACTAGCATCACCATGGAGAGAGTCAAGCAGAATAACACCCAGAGTGCTTAACCGAGCAGAGCTTGGCCATCAGTGACATGACATGTCAGAAACTGCGTTGGAAAAAATGCCCATGCAGCCAGCACCCTAGAGACCATCGTATCTGAAGGAGCAACACAAAGGGGAGGCAAGGGAAAGGCAAAGATGGAGATAGAATGTAGAGAGAAAATGAGTCGAGGTCAATGAGAAATGGAAACGTGGAAATGAGAGTGTGAGGAACAAAGGGGGGTGTTGACATGGGAGGCCAAACAGTGGGGGATATAGACCTATAGGATGTGTGGGAGACATCTAATATTGACTGCATATCTTCCACCTCACACAGAGAGAGGCAGAAAAAGAAGAACAGAGGATTGAGGCCTCCTAATATTAGTAACACCAGTGGAGGGGGATGTCTCTCGTCTATGTGATCTCATTCATTTAGGACTCCTCACAAAAACCTTGTTCTCGAGCTTAAAGCTGTGATGAGGAAGCGACAAGCTTACACAGAAGCTGCTCAGACACACCATCACGGCTTACTGTGACAGTGAAGAGTAGATATTACACTTGCTCCATTCTATTTGGCAGTGAAGATGTAACCAAGTGAGATTACTGTAAATGGGATATCCCTTTTTTATTTTTTTGAATGGTTCAACAAAGCCAAAGCGTGGAGAGTGACGCCAGATTGTGGCCTTATCGTTCTGAGAAAAGACAGCGCACGCTCCTCACTCTTCTGCTAGTCTCACGCCACACAAACAAAGCCTCTCGCAGCTGTGTAATTGACATGTCCTGCAGCGAATGTGCAAAGCAAGACTCTTTGAAGGGAGATGAAAAACGGGAGACGAGCGATGGCGGGCGACGACATTACGGAACTTGCTATTTTAGAAAAGATCAACGAGCTCAGGGGACTGTTGTTTTATCTTGCTTTTAATTTCCAAGTATGTCTCCCTCTGGGTTTCTGCGTGTATGTAAATGTGTGTATGGATCCGGGTATGTCCCGCTGACGGTACATCAAACATGATATTTTATGTCAGTCCCAACTCGGGATTTTGAAGGAGTTTAGAGGGACGCTCTGGCTCCGATTGCACGTTCACATAGATTACCCCAAGGTGAAGCCCAGCCATTTGGGATTAGTGGGAGGATTTTTCACATACATTATGACCTCTTTACATGGATGGATTACTAACCTGGCCTGCCAGACACAGGCCCAGCGGCTCATGGTTCAGAGCGTCTCTAAGACAGAGCCTCCGTTTGAAGTGAATACCATTTACATATCTCTCTTATTATGCTAAACTAAAATGGTGAACATGGTGAGCGGTGTACCTTCTTATCGGCTTGTTACCATACTCATTGTGAGCGTGCTAGCATGCTGATGTTAACCTTTAGCTCAAAATACAACCGTGCCCAAATAGATCCTCACAGAGCAGTTAGTAGTAGACGAAGAGAGTTGAAACATTTTCAACTTTGGGTAAAACGCTGCACTCTTCACTGTCACTTTTTACCCAGCCATCCCATAGCAGTGGAGGAGGGGCGGAACGAACAGCACAAAGACCAACCATCTCATGCTATATGTACGTACAAGCGATAAACAACAACAATGGAATAAAATCAATACACACAGAATAGCCTTTTTTGCTTGGGAAGGTTCCTAACTGAGTGAAATGACCCGTAAGTGCCATCGTTTACCAAAGGAAAGGAGATAATACTGTCCCACAATTCATTGCGGTAGCAACATCTAAAGCGTACACTATGGATACATTGAAAACATCCTTCTTTGGAGGTTTAATTCTGTTTTGGACAGGAATCCTTTCTTAAATTGTACATCATTGGGTTCGTCACTGTACTCATTTTCTATATGTTATAAATAAAGTTGCTTAAAAAAAAAAGTGCTCAGGAAAAGACATAGGACATTATGTTTTTGACTATTCGACCGCAGCAATGGACTGGTAAGTCCGTCCTCTTCCCTTCATTCAGAGCAAAGGCCAGAGCCAGTACTCTGTATACTGATACTTTGTATCAATATTTTTTACTTCCGCGAATATTCCAGATCATAGCAACCAGAAGCAATCAGCAAACGTCTCAGCTGGAGAAAAAAAACGCTGCATCTCATTGCCCAATCACCAAAAAAGTTGTAGTAAAAAATGTTTATATAATCCAGGTAGCAATTTAATTTCCTTATAAATATATATGGAAAAGAAAATTGATAATATAAATGTATTTAGTAGGGGATAAGTTTGGAAGAGTTGCAAAGATAGCATCATTGTTAAAAAAAAGAAACCGTTCTGATGGCACCATAAAATAACAGTGAAATGTTAACGATGTGATCTGCCTACTCCGTGTGTCTGTGCATGGCTAACACAAAGTGACTAATTACACTCCACTCAGCAGTTCCACTAGATTAAATGTGAAAGCTCTAAAAACACACACTTAACTTGACAAGCTAGACTTGACATTAACAGTCCACTTCTGAAACAGGACTTGGAGCTATGAACAGGCAAAACTGAGCGCTAACTTAACAGCAGCATTAAGCACTAGCCCCGGCTCTCATGTTAGCTGAATGAACACGCTTGTGTGCTTTGGTTTTTCTGAAATGTATAAGTGTGGTATTTGTTTATGGCCCTTGAGGTCAAATAAACACTCAACGGCTCATTGCATGGCTTTCGCCTCCGTCGCTCTCAACTTTGTTAATTGAGAGCTACATTTTGTGGGCTAACAAAAGAAGCCTTAAAAAGCAACAGAAGCCACATGGAAATGTTCCTGAGGCCCTCCTGAATCTTGTGACAGCAATGATTCATGAGCCCACCTGAGCAGCAAAATGAAAGAGCTTGGTTGGACCTATTTGGTTGCTGTCATGGTTCAGTAACGCGGTGATGTTGTTGCTTCCATGCTGCCTAAATTGGACACACGTGCATCTATATTATGCCATTCATACACAGGAACCCACGGACAAACCTACTTTATTTGCTTCCCACCTTTACCCTGATTTCCTTTAAGCAAATTCCCAATGACACAACATCGATTTACAGTCAAATCCAGTGGACTAAAGAGAGTACAGACTCAACCGTGCAAGTGGCTCAAAGAGGTTTACAATATGCTAATATATATGTCACTCTTGCTATTAACACCCTTTGGGTAGAAGAGTCTGACAATGACAATCCATTGAGAAAAGACTCTGTTTGTGTGTCCCAAGAAGCTCATTATCTGGCACTAATCTCGGAGCTGAGAAGAACTGCCTATCCTTTGACACCCTCACATGGCTTTTGGAGCAGACAAATCAATATTTCATGAGTTGCTCTCTTTCACACCTTCCAAACTCTAAACCATTCCTCAAATGACTATAATCAACATGTTAAATCACAACATCTAAAAGTTAGAAACAGCCTGAAAACTACTGCTTTTATGTATGCTGTTTGCTTCTATTGCAGCAAAAGGCAAGAGTCATTGGTTCACATCCCTTTAGCTATACCAACATCTACCACAAGAGAGTATAGATACAGATAAACATTTCTTCCCCTGCTACACTTTCTTAGAGAAAAAAAGCATCTTTTAGGTGTCTGCAGCTAATGGACCTACCAAAGAAGCAGACCCTAGCAGCTTGCTATCGAAACTCTCGCTGCCCACAGGGCTCCACAGCCTTGTTGGCCAGTGGTGCTGAGCTCATGGCCGGCCAGACAGCATGGACCCAGCTGTAAAAGAGAGGCTGTAGCTATCTCTATACAAAGGCCCCAGTCAGCACTTTGGGACTCTAAAAACAGATGCTGTCTGAGCTGATGAGTGTACCTCGCAGCAAAATGGCCCAGGATTTACATTGGGACTCCATCTGTGCGACTGCATCCTCTATTACGTTCTCTAGCCTTTATATCATGACACCAATAGAACTGTTTGTTGGTTATTTTAGTAAATCTTTGTTGTGTCACCTGGTATATGTGTAGGAGGAGATTCAGCAAAAATGCAATTTTTGTAGGCCAAACCCGAAGTTAGCATCGCCCTGGTTCCCTCTGAAAGCCAATGGTATTTTTCCATCGGATTTTGGATTATTGCAGATATTAGGCTCTTTGGCAAACAAAAGTTTATGATATGTACACGTTATGTTTAGCAAAGACAATCTTCACAAATGAACACTACTTTTGTGATTTTTGAAATGTAAATGAAAGCTAACGCAAGGCTATAAACGAACGTCACCACCAACACTGAGAGTAGCCACTTGAGTCAGCCGCGTTTATCAAGACACGTGCGATATTTACTGATGTGTTTTGTGTCGTAGAACTAAACGTAAAAAAGTTGTATATATATATTTATACTGATCTAAAAACTATTTTGGTCATCTAACAAAAAAAACAATGACTTTGAGGTGAAAGAACCGGACGTACAAAAATGCTAACTCCTTTCCGGGTTTCAGGACTCATTCCTGCAGCACTTGTTTTTAAAAACAGGATAGCAGCTTTGTGTCTCTCGCACATTAAAACATCACTGTGGCAGTGGGGTGTGGTGGCTGGGTCGGCTGCTGGGGAGGAGATGGGAGTGGCTCAGCTGGAGGCCAGGCAGCTGGACGGAATCAGGTAATCAGTCGCACAATAAAAGCACGCCGATGACCTGGTTCTGTCTTTGCAGTAGGCGGGGTTCATGTCGGAGAGAGACGGGACCAGACGGGACCAGACGGGACGGGACAAGACGAGGCGAGAAGAGGCGAGACGAAGCCGAGGCGAGACGGAGACGAGGCGGAGACCGAGCCGCCTTTAATAAACTGTTTTGCGCTCCCAAAGAACGCTCCCTCTCTTCATTTTCCCGCTGTCGTTTCTCTGTGTGAGCGCACCCGCTCACATTTGGCGCCTGAACAGAGACCATGTCGGGGGGGGGGATCCCCACCCAGTCCGCTGGAGCAAGCACTCCAGCTCCTCGCCGCGATGCAGGAGGGCACGGCCGCCCCATAGCGGCAGCTGAGCCAGGCTCTCGCGGAGACTGCGGCCGCTCAGTGTGAGGACCGTGCTCTCCTGCGGGAGCTGCTGCAGCGACCGGCCACTCGGGAGGGTGAGTTTTTTACAAACCCGGCACGACCGCCGCACGTCGCCATGCTGAGGATGACCTCCGAGGATGACCCGGAGGCATACCTGGAGATCTTCGAGGGCACGGTGGCGGCGTGCGGGTGGCCGAGGGAGGAGTGGGGGATGCGGCTGCTACCCCTGCTGTCTGGGGGAGCACAGTTGGCAGCCCACACTCTGCCGGCGTCCTCTCGCCAGATGTATGACCAGCTGAGGAGGGCCATCCTGGACCGGCTGGGAGGCACGCCGGAGGGACATCGCCGCCGGTTCAGGGGGCTCCCCTTCGAGGACGCCGGCCGGCCCTTCCCCTACACGCAGCGGCTCTCTGAGGCAGCGAGGTGCTGGCTTCAGCCAGGGAGCAACTCCGCAGAGGACGTCGCAGGGCAGGTGGTACTGGAACAGTTTGTCGCCGGGTTACCCTCCTCCGCGGCCAATTGGGTCCAGTGCCACCGGCCCATCAGCCTAGAGGCCGCCGTCGTCCTCGCGGAGGACCATCTCTCCCTTCCCCGGCGGAGCATGAGGGAGGAAGCCGGGTTACCGAGCGTCCCAGCGGACCGGCTGACCCCAGCCCCGAGGAGGAGGTTCCCGGCGGGGGCAGCGGCTGCTAGCCTACTGCACGTCCACGGCGCCGCCGGTGCCCCGGCAGCCGCCAACCCCCCTAATATCCCTTCTGTCTCTCCACAGGGCCCAGTCGGCGGGTCTGTTCCTCTGGCACCCAGAGGGGGTCCTCAAACGCTGGAGCAGGATTGCTGGCGGTGCGGGCGACACGGCCACTTCCGGCGCGAGTGCCCACTCATGGAGGTCAGACAGTTGGTCCGGGTTGCAGGACCGCCAGACTCCTCCCCCGGTCCGGAAGGGACATACCGCGTACCAGTATGTATACAGGGGGGTATACACCAGGCTCTGCTGGACACTGGTTGTACCCAAACCATGATCCACCAGATTTTATTGGCCGGGCATCCACGCGGTGGTGTGCGTCTTGCAGCGAATGTCAGCTGGTTAACCCGCCGGGCCACCCCAAAAGCGCCTTTGCGCCCGTTACCATTAATTAAGGTACCATTCGAAAGAATTGGCATGGACCTCATCGGGCCATTAGACCGGAGTGCACGGGGATATCGCTTTGTGTTAGTTCTCGTGGATTACGCAACACGATATCCCGAAGCAGTGCCGCTGCGTACTATCTCGGCCAAGAGTGTGGCGCAGGCACTGTTTCACGTGCTCTCCCGAGTTGGGATCCCGAAAGAGATCTTAACTGACCAGGGCACGTCCTCTATGTCACGCACATTACGCGAACTGTATGCGCTACTGGGCGTCCGCTCCATCCGGACTAGTGTCTATCATCCACAGACAGACTGGTGGAGCGGTTTAACAAAACGCTTAAGAACATGGTGCGTAAGTTCGTTCACGAGGACAGCCGTAATTGGGATAAATGGTTAGACCCTCTGTTGTTCGCAGTGCGGGAGGTTCCCCAGGCCTCCACGGGATTTTCTCCCTTTGAATTATTGTTTGGCAGGAAGCCACGGGGTGTGTTGGACCTGCTAAAAGAAAACTGGCAGGAGGGTCCAAGCACCAGCAAAAGCGAAATTCAATACGTGCTGGACCTGAGAGCAAAACTCCATTCACTGGGTCAGTTATCACGGAAGAACTTGCTCCAGGCTCAGGAGCGTCAGCAGCGCCTGTATAACAGAGGGTCGCGACTGCGTCAATTTACACCGGGAGATAAAGTGCTTGTATTGCTCCCGTCCACTAGCTCCAAATTACTCGCAAAGTGACAAGGGCCCTTTTGTGGTCACACGGCGAGTGGGTGACGTCAATTACGAGGTGGCGCGATCGGACAGGGGGGGAGCGGCACAGATTTACCACCTCAGAGCTTCAGGCTATGCTGGAGATGGGTGTAATAGAAGAGTCCAACAGTGACTGGTGTTGTCCCGTCGTACTGGTGCGCAAGGCAGATGGGTCAGTACGGTTCTGTGTGGACTATCGCAGGGTGAATGAGGTGTCCAAATTCGATGCTTACCCGATGCCCCGGGTCGACAAACTCCTGGATCGGCTAGGCACGGCTCGTTTTTACACGACACTGGATTTGACCAAGGGCTATTGGCAGATTCCCCTGTCTCCAGAGTCTAAGGAAAAAACTGCTTTCTCCACACCGTACGGCTTGTACCAATTCGTGACACTTCCGTTCGGGTTATTTGGAGCCCCTGCCACCTTCCAGCGGCTCATGGACTGGGTGCTGCGACCACACTCAGCATATGCTGCTGCCTACCTGGATGACGTCATCATCCACAGTGAGACGTGGGAGCAGCATATGCAGCAGGTGGGGGCAGTACTCGAGTCCCTGAGGAGAGCGGGGCTCACGGCTAACCCGAGGAAGTGTGCGGTTGGACGGAGGGAGGTACGGTATCTGGGGTACAACTTGGGCGGCGGGCAGGTGCGGCCGCAGCTGGAGAAGACCGCGGCCATTGCCGCCTGTGTTGTGTCTGGGTCGGCTGCTGGGGAGGAGATGGGAGTGGCTCAGCCGGAAGCCAGGCAGCTGGACGGAATCAGGTAATCAGTCGCACAATAAAAGCACGCCAATGACCTGGTTCTGTCTTTGCAGTAGACGGGGTTCATGTCGGAGAGAGACGGGACCAGACAGGACGAGACGGGGCGAGACGGAGACGAGGCGAGAAGAGGCGAGACGGAGACGAGGCGAGACGGAGACGAGGCGGAGACCGAGCCGCCTTTGATAAACTGTTTTGCGCTCCCAAAGAACGCTCCCTCTCTTCATTCTCCCGCGCACCCGCTCACAATCACTATGAAACTGAATCCCTTTTCTTTTGGCTAGAGGAGGCGCCGTCATACAAGAACCCCATCGTACTGCTGGGACTTTGGCTAACCAAGATAAACAGAGTCAAACCACTCTAACCTGTGTTAATGAGCTTGTGAAAGATCACACAGCTGTCTAAAACAGGGGCCTCTGCTTTCAGCTACACTGACGCCCTCCGGGTCGCCGTGCCTAATCCCGGGATCAATTATCTCGTTGTCAATACGACCCGTGTGCTGACATGTATGGATTTGTGATACCTGATACACACTATTAATCAATGTGGGTTAATGTGATTGTTCCAGTGTGGGTCTAGTGTAGGAAAAGCAAGTGTTAGAGTAAATTCCAAATGATGCAAAAGGCGAAAGTGAAAGCAAATTGACAACAGAAGATGGAACAACCCCAAACAAATCCTAAACCTGATCTTGAGACCTCATCCCTCTCCTGTTTCTCTGACAGAACAAGGGCTGCAAATCCCAAATCATCCCAAATTTGACCCCGCCCACACGTATGATTGTGAGTGCAATTGACATGAGCGGCAAAGCACTCAATAATTCATCCATATAGTATTTTGTGGCCTGGCTTTGATACTCCAAAGCAGTGGCAATGCGTCTAAGAAAGAAGATAAGAGACATAGTTTTGCATATTTGAGAGGATATCAATTATTCACCTACAATCAACCCTACAGTCAGTCTTTCTGGGTAGCTTGCAGCACATTTACAAGACGGTGAACAAAAACACCTTATAATATAATTCAGTACAATAGCTTAAATAGCAGTTTAGGACAGCTTAAAGTTGTTGTATGTAATATATTTATGTATATTGTGTTTAGCCGTTTTCTGGTGTGCTATGTTGTTAATTCAATGTCAGAGGCATTCATCATTACATATCCCTTTATGTTCAGTAGGTGGCTTTGTAGTTGCTACCTGGATTCTCTCTAAATCCTTTTTTAAATACTATAAAATGATGTCATGTGACAAGTCGAAAAACATGGTCAAATATCACGCAATATGTCAAACACAGGACAATAATGGACCGAAAGACAAAGAGCTGCAACGAAAGACTATTTTCATTTATCAATTATCTGCCTATTATTTTCTCGATTAATCATTTGGTCTATAAAGTCGTCTTATTCATATTGCTCGTTTGTTCTAATAGTCCAAAAAATATGATTTTAATAGTAAAGGTTTGGAATTTTTTTTTGCATGAATTCAATGTCACACTCTAGCCTGTTGCTAGCTGTTTCTTCATGAAATGATTATATGCATAAAAAAATAAAAAATAAAGGCAGCGGTAAAGAGAAGGATGACTTGCTCATTTCATTAAATATTTTTTAACGCAGGCTGGACGCTGCTACAACATTTACGAAGTGAATGGTGGTCTACGATCATTCTGTATTTTATTCTCTTTGCTGCATAGTCCAAGGCAGACACACAACCAGGTCTTCCATGAAAAGCATCACCCTGTGAGCAGAGTGATGTATGAATATATAGATAATTGATAGAGAGGCAGCCACAAAATGCATTAGAACAGCATCAAAGCTGTGCTATAAATAAGACCATTAAAATATAATGAAATAAATCACAGACCGTATCAGTCGAGTATTGATGTGTGTACAGATAGATTGATAAACCGGTGAAGGTATTCATGAGACTTTTAAAGAAAGTAGTTCTTAAAGTAAGTCACACAAACACCTGTATCATGTGAGCCAACAGCTATGAGACACTCCCTGGACACCTGATAGCTTGTGCTACCTGGTTGGTGCCAGTGTGTACACAGAGGAAAGCAGCGTGGGAAATGTATGCGATACCCATTTTAGAAACGTAACTGCTCTTCTCCTTATTAATGGGCCTTTTGTAAAGTGGATATCTTGCAGGTAATATATATCACATAGCCGTGATGGATGACAGGCTTGAATGAATACTTCACAGAGTGACGGGGTTTCCTGCGCTTTAGAAAGGACACACGAACACATTGCAGTCATCAATACCGGTGGTCTTTGAGACGGTGTGCGCTCTTCTTTTTCTTCACCTCATCTACATTTGTTTTGCAAAATTAGCCCACGTTAGTGTTTGCGACGCCGTAGATACAGACATGGGCTGCGTCCAGTGGAGAAACGTCAGCAGCACACAGACAGCCAACAGCTATATTCCCCCACAAATTCCATAAAAACTAGCAACAACCAAAAAAAAAATAAATTTGCTGCCTTCAGCCAGTGGGTTAGCAACCGAGCGCTGGGTAAAGGTTAAATGGGCTTTGTGAGTCATGGATCAGAGCGGAGAGCGGAGGAGAGATGGAGTGGGTTTAGGGTCAATACTGACAGTGTGTATATGGTGGGAAAATGCTGGGAGGACACAGGGGGGGAGCTGGGCAAACAGACGTAGTGCTGAGCCATGTGCAGCCCTCCCAGGCATGGAAGTGATTACAATTTATAGAACTTAGATGCGTTTCAATGTCATATTTTATAAAGTCATTTTTACGACACAAGAAGCGTGTGTTCATGGCATTTCCCCAATAGACCAATACACTTGAAGAATTGGTTTAATATCGTGTGAAAAAAAGGTAGGCTATTCAAATTGCCGGTTTAAAGACATCACAGACATTCATCAGTAAAATGGAAATCTTGCCAAAACTATAGCTACTGGCTCCCAGACACGTCATTAAAACAGTTAATAATCCGTGTAGCCTAGAAGCCGTGAGAAAACAGTTCTTTTATTTAAAGAAAGGTTAAGCAGAATATATTAAAGTACAGTTCATTTGGCATTACAAATTGAAAAAGGATGTTCCTGCTTCCTGGAGATAAATAGTTCCTCTTCGACCAAAAGACAGCAGTTATTATTAATGTCGAACATGTACAGTATATGCTGTGTATCTTCATAAGCCAAGATCAAGATTTTGTTTTGCTTTGTTTTGAGCTGATTCATGATCAGGTGTAGTGTTAAGAAAAACAGACCCATGATTATTGCAAAAACATGTCAACAATTTCATTTCTAAATCGCTAAGTCGCCTCAGTCATTGTGTGGTTGACAAGATAATGACTAATGCAGATATATAAAGTGAATATACAAGTTAGAAATAAAATCCTCTAAGGCCCGACACCTCTGTTGTCTATATACATTCCCTTTGCGCAGGTAGTGTGTCTGATTTCAATCTAGCTGTGTGAGTATCATCCCTGTGTATCTTAGCAGTGTGAGCAGGGACATCAAGGTTATCTCTTCCCCACAGAACATGCACCAGGAGAGCAGAGTGGTAGCTGATTTGGAAGAAAATGGCCTGATCACAATCTGTTCCTCCTTTTCCTCGGAACAAGCCACAGAGTTTCCGAGAGATAGAGAGAGATAGAGAGACACTTTCCCTTGCTAAAATGAGATCTAGAGTTTCAAATGAAGTTTGCTTCTCTCATATGTCACGTCCAAACTGCAATAAGCTAAAGTGCTACAAAAGCAGCCGTGGGTGCATTACATCAGGGTGCAAAAAGGCAAGGTGAGTAAAGCAGCCTGGCCCTGAGAGGACAATGCAGAGTATCCGGCAGCCCAAAAAAAAAGCCAGCGCAGCAGTTTTGTGTGTGAAAGAGACAGAGAGGACAGAGTGGCGGGGTGGGGCATTATCACTGATGTGAAACGCCATTGACTTTTATGGGCCGACATCCAGAGGCATCAAATGATGCTGAGCAAGAACAAACAGGGAGTGACTTATTCTTATCGTAAGTCGTAGTACCCACAGCCTGGACTGCATCGGGTCTGTTGACAGGGAACAGGCGCTGACTGTACATTAAAATGGGTTTCGTGTACTATGTGCCATCAATCTGGCTTTCAAATCAATTAACGGAAAGAAAAAGAAAATCACTTCTGTTTGCTGTCACTTTTCAGGAATTATTCTGTCACTTTGGCTGTCAAAAATCCTTTTTTACTGTAAGTTCGGCTCGCCACAAATGGTGCAAGTGAAGCAGTCTCAGCTTTCCCCAAAATAACCGTATTCTTTCATCTCTTTAAAAGAAGCCATTGGAAATTGGATCATAATTCCGTGGAACAACACTGTATATATATTGAATGTACATGAGAGAGAAAGTGTGTGTCATGTGGGGGGTTTCCATTGACCCCCGCACCACACATTGTTTAAGGAGACGGACGTAACACAACCATCTCTTTCTCTCTTCACGGCCCGTACACATGAGGGTCTGCCTGCCTTTAATTGGTTCGCCAGTTAACAGACACATCTTAAGCTGATGGATGACTTTCCCCGCCGCTTTTGTTCTCCATCCTCTTCTTCTGCTTGCTGGACAGTTTGTCTTTCTCTACAAAGACATTCTTTCAGTACGACCAGAGGGCAGTTATTGAAGGCGCCTGGCCTCATAAAGACCCTCTCTCTGGGGTCAGACGACCAGGAACGAGAACACATGCGGGCTCCATTGAGTTTTCCCACACCATACAAAAAAAAGTGACGATTAGCAGATGTCTAATACAACGTCTCCCCTTACTACCAGGAGTTTCCCGAAATCCCAGCAGAAGACTAATAATTCACAGATGCTGCTGAGAGTAACTTTTAATAAATAATGGAGAGAGACATCTGGTGAAATGTGCCAGAATATTCTGCGGATATAAATGCACCTTGGGGTGTCGGAAATGACACCAGTCTTACCACAGGGAGCCTCAGTGTCCCGTGTAGGTGTAGAATTAACATTGTCTGCTTCGGGCCAATGAAATGCCCTAAAAATTCATACATAATTACACACTCTACAAATCATGTGTAAAGGCGCCAAGATACATTTTCCCATGAAAGTAATCTCTCCCCATGGCTGGGAGTAAAAGTATGTCTACCTATGTGAGAAGAAGCGAAGAATGATTCTCCCATATAATGTGGTGATGCAGTTCTCCACAGAAAAAATAAATAAATAAATCATCCATAGCTGAAGAACAGCGTATGAAAACATCTTTGGCTCAGCGCGTCATGTGATGCTGGATGTTTGGTGTGATAAGAGGAGCTCTTTAATGGCTTCTTTGACCCAAATCCTCACTAATCATTTTAGAGCTGTGACAAAGATTCTGGTGGATGGGTGGTAATATTTTTTATATACATTTTTTTTAAGCCTACTGTACAATGAATAAAGCTCCCACCACCGGGATTTGAACATTCCTCCTTTGTTTCCCTTAAAGCTGAAAAAAAAAAAAAAAGAATTAATAAAAAATTCCGGATATAAACCATATGCCTTTGATATAAGTTTACATATTGTTAGGGTCCCCCCCCCTCCTCATACTTCCCTTCAAATCTTTTATTTTCTTAAGCTATACGTGGATTTAACATCATTTGAATGGTCTGCCGTGTTGAAAACAAATAATCTTTGCCTGCATACGGCTCGGTATATAAAATGAAATCACCCTTTCCGACGGATATTGCTGGTATGTTTTCACACTCGGCTGCTGCCAGTCTGGCAACTCCTCTGCTCTCACCCACTCTCCCATCTGGTGCCCACCTGATCCACACAAACAACTCATCAGTGGCCTCCAAAAGAGCATGATAGCACACTTAAAACATGTATAAATGATTGACCTTTTAAGCTTATATATCGTGTGAGAGTGTACATGTATGTGTGGAGTGGCATCATATGTCTGCTTTTATCAATCTCCAGTCCCTCGCTCTACTTCAGAAGCGGCCTGGCACAGCTGGTGATGGCAGCAGCAGCACGTCGCTCCTCTCCATTCTTCTTCACGCTCCACTCCTCACTGCGGCTTTACTCCATCTTCCTTAGTCGTTCTACACATGTGTATCTCACTCTTTTACCCAATACTGTGTGTCTTTTTCTCCTCTTTGCCTCCTCCCCTTCCCTTTTATTGTTTTTCCTCTCCTTTTTGTCTCCTCTCCTCTTTCTCTCCTCTCCTTTCCTTTTTGTCTCCTTTCCTTTTTGTCTCCTCTCCTTTCCTTTTTGTCTCCTCTCCTCTTTCTCTCCTCTCC
>CALSCE010009689.1:3353311-3371245 GCA_943593645.1 Bovichtus variegatus | reverse complement strand
CACACACACACACACACACACACACACACACACACACACTTTCCATCCCAGTCCATGGGAAACAACTCAAAACAGATACTTTCTGCTGACATGGGACCAGAAATGTGAAAAAACGGAACACACAAAAGCATATTATACATGCAAATGGGAATAAAACACAACCTGCGTTAGAAATGAAAGTCATATACAGCTTGTGGTTAAGGTTGCAGGTACATTAGTTACTTTGCTAAATTAGTGGCTGTACAAGCTTGGGCTCGGGCAAATGACCAGTAGGTCATTTGTTTTCATTCTAAATGCCGAGGACAATCAAGGCTTAGGTCTGTAAACATGCAGAGTGGGATTGGAGATGAGGATCTGTTATTGACTAAAACATAAAAACATTTAAAAAAGGCTGTCTACCAGGACTCTCGCATTAGGAAATGGCTGGGGAGAGAAATACTTGTTAGAAGCCGGGACAAGGCTAATTTCGCCTAAGTAGGTTATCAAAAAGAAGCTAAGCCTTGAGGATAATTGCTGCCCATAAAGACCATCTAAAGATATCTGGCCTAATAATCAAACGTCATAAAATAAGGTCGCTCTGTGATATGGGCCCAAGCGTTCTAAAAGATCATAGTGGTACATGCTACAAACACTGTAGTCTTATATCAGATGCCCCAACAGCCTGATGTTCATTCCTTCATGTCCAAGGACTCTCTCTCTACCTCCATCACATTCTGTGCACTCTCTCTCTCTCTCCCTCTCAAACTCTTGACAGCAATTAAGTGACTGCCGTCAAGGTTAAAGGTTTGGAAGAGTAAAACAAATCTACACACATGCTTTTGTCCTTGGCACTAGGCAATGCAGTGCCTTAAGAGAAGTGTATTGATTGGTAAGATTTCAAGGAAATGACCCTCTCACACTAAACTAGGGCTTTCAGAGAAATGTGACTTCTTAGATCACATATAGATCTGCGCCACTGTTAATGCTTGCGCAAATTTGAAGGAAAAGCATCTCCAAGGACAATGTCAGAAAATTGTTGATGCTGCATTTTTTTCCCCCCAGTTCTCTCAGTTGTGTGTCATACCTGATGGAGGTCTTTTCCCAGGACAAATTCCTGGAAGTAGCCCGGCGCGGCAGACGAGGCCCTGATAGCCTGCCACATTTTGTGGTTGCAGTCTCCAAGGTAGTGGGATCTCACTCCTGGCATGAGTCTGTAGTTCCTAAACGCGTAGGCCTTCAGAGGTAAACCCCTGTTCACAATGGTGCTCACTGCTGACACCTGGTGGCATATTTAGAGAGGAACATGCCAAGTCATCTTTTTTTCTTTTCTTTTTTTTACAGCAATTCAACAAGCTGGTGTTTCCTTAAGTGTACAAAGGCCAAACAATATAAATAAATATAAAAATCAATTTTCTTATTTCTGAAAAGATCTATAAAGACCTGAAAAGGAGCATGTGTGTATATCCGTATGGCTTTACTGCATATAAACATCCCTCATATAAAATGAACCCATGTGCAAATGAAGTGTCTATCTAAACCGTGTAGAGCTGAAAAATAATGCGACTTACCTTAGGGCAGTGTGGGTCCCTGGCACTCTCAATCATACGCCCCTCACCCATCCGCTCCCTAAAGGAAATGCAAAAACAGATGAAACACTATACACTATATATAGACTACCTCAGTGTCTTTGAAATCAAGACTGGAAGAGAGTAGTAAATGAATGGAAAGAGGGATGAAAGAGTCCTGCAGACTAACTTGAGGATGTTTTCCCATATTTCACTGTCATAGAAAGCATGGCTCCAGCCCATCTTTACGGTTCCAACGATGACGTTCTGTTTGAAGACATCCGAGCCCAGCTTCCTGTACATCTCCTCGCACTCCTCTAACGGGATCTGAAAAATACCCAGCATGAAGGCCAAAATAGCACCTGAAGTAGAGAGGAACAAGAGTGATGTGCCAGTGAGCCAGGGACAGTATCGGGGTTCACATCAATTCCCAGTGTTAGAGAAGAGTGAAAGGAAAAATACAAACAGTAATGACAACATACCTGTGCTGACTCCACAGATGTAGTCGAACAGCTGGTGGATGCGTTTGCCAGTCAAGTTCTGCAGTTTGTAGAGAGTCTGCAGGGCCAGCAGTCCCCTGTAACAAACACACAAGGTTTACAAACCTGGACTGACAAAAATGCAGCTATTTAAATTCAATCCACTACAACAAACATATAGAGGTGGTCTTGTTCAGCTGGCCTGCACTGAGGGCTCACTTTGTATTTCTCTGTAGTGGAGTAGAACCAAATTAGTTCCCATCATTTGTGACTTCTCAATCAAACAGTAAAGCCAGCACCGTGACTTTGTTTTTCTGGATTTTCTGTTGGTATGTTTTGAGTTCTGTAGGTGGCCACATAAGTTACTGCTGCTCATACAATAAAAAGGCGGCTGTGGCTCAGGAGGTGGAGTGGTCGTCCACCAGTCGGAGGGTCAGTGGTTTGATCCCCAGCCTCTACGGTCAGCATGTCAAAGTGTCCTTGGGCAAGATACTGAACCCCGCTTTGAGTGATCGCAAAGACTGGAAAAGCGCTATATAAATGCAGTCCATTTAACAAATAGCAGTTTTGATGCTATATTAATTCTATGAATTTCGAATTGAGTTCTCTTTTATTTAAATGAAAATGCCTCAGATGCTTAATATCTGCAATAGCTTTACCTTGTTCCGCCTCCATCTATGGCCAGGACCCGAATTCCTCTGCCTTTAACTGGTTCAGCATAGCCAACCAGAGCCAGTGCTTCTCTCACAGCAGCCTGAAGAGGGAGGTCTCTGGCCTGGCGCAATCGTAGCAGGCAGGGCAACACTCTCTCCTAAAAAAGGTCACAATTTCTATCTTACAAAGACATTTTAGTCGTGCAAACACATTTGACATTGAACTGAGCTGTAGGGTTCGTCAAAAAAAAAAAAAAAAAATATATATATATATATATATATGACGGTGATACTCACTAACCTTGATAGCTACACCTCGCGTCTCGGGGAACTCCAGGACGTGATAGCTGAGCTCCTCCACCCGACTGGTGAGGAGCTTGACATCAGCCACTCTCTGAAGGCCTTTAACAAGAGACCTGGTCCTGTTGTCTACGCTCACCCTGGCTATTATCTGCATGTACAAAACACAAGGACCATCTGATTAATATCCGGCCTCCCACACATTTAACTTTAAAAAGTCATTTTTAAAGGCCTTAATTTTTCTTGCAATAAATATCACACCAGGTGAAATCTTAGAAATGATTGTTTGCCATTTTGATATTTGGATTGTCCAAAGCATTCAATGTTCATTAGAGCGACACTGAGCGCCTTACCTTCTCTCTTTGAGTCAACAACTGTTGCTTCACTTTTTCCTCTTCACTGTCTGTCTTCTTTGCTGCCTTGTCTTGAGCGGGCTCTTCCACGGCGACTGCTGAAGACTTGTCTTTTTGAGCTGCAATGCTTTTGGAATCACCTCGGAATTTGGGGACCAGGGGTGCAATGTAGCTGCCGACAAACGCCTGAACGCTGGGCCGAGGGTAGGAAAGATAGTGGGTGAAGCCTTTTTTGGGGGGGGTAGCAGGCACAGGGATGGACTGAGCTGCGCTTTCAGTCGCAGGGGTGTCAGAGTCGGGCGTCCCTGCTGGAGGACTGAGCTTTCCTGATGGAGATGGGGATGGAGCGGGAGGAGAGGTAGTGGGTGCTTCAATACTTTTAGCCTTTGCCACTGAAGACAAAATAGGAATGTGGTCCCTAGTTGTCCGAGCAACAGCGCTGAGAGTGGGCTCAGAAACAGGATCATCCCCTTCTCTGTGCTGCTGATGTAGCGGCCTGTTGTCTCCTACTTCCTCTTGTGTGCTGGTGCCAAAGTAGCTATTGATGTGCTGAGCCAGAGTTTTGTACGTCTCATCCATGTTGCTCGACAGAGCTGCTGGGTGAAACAGCTGCGTAGTTTGTTTTGCCACGGTCGAGGAAGAGCTTGATGCGGACACATCCATTGCTGAAGCTAAACCTGATGTGGACTTCTTTGCGGCAACAAAAGGATTTTCCGTAACGTTCTGCCTTTGCTTTTCTGACTCTTCCATGGCTGTATTCCTATCGCCTTCTTCTTCTTCTTCTTCTTTCATGGTGGTTTCAGGTGGTGAGGCCACAGCTGTGTTGTTTGACGTTAAGGTCTCGGCTTTGACCAGAACCTTTTCCGCATTGGCGCTGCTATCGACTGTAGCACTGCCGGCCTTGAAGCGGGAGAACTTGGAGATGAGGTCCGTGCTGCCTACTGCCTTGGTGACACTGTCGAGTGTGGTCCTGATTCGCGACATGCGTTTGCTGGCTCACTCAGAACAGTAGTGGAGAACTTTAAGTCAGTCAGGCAACTGGGTGATGCTTAATGTCCGTGTAAAATGATGCAGCATTCTGGCAGACTACCTGCCATCCGCTACAGTGGTTTTAGTAGACATTCCATCTCTTGGCTATTTCACAGCTTTTTCCAATGTTTCCTGAAAAGAAAAATGATTGAAACAAAATATTATTTACAAACAAATTGATACATATATACACACATATATATATATATATATATATATATATATTCTAATCTTTTTTTAAAGGAGGCAGCATACTAGCCTGCACTACAAATGGAAAGTGGGCCAACAGAGGGCTCCATTCACCACCCCATCCATCCTGGTAGCCATGGAAACTGTTGTAACAGCAACAGAAACAGACCAACAGCCTTCACACCCTAACGACTTAGGGTTCACAGTTCACAGTATACGGCTCATCGGGACAACGACAAGATGGAAGAGGGCCAACATTCACTACATCTGAATTTCACGACAGAGTCAGATCAACCTGTGAAAACGTTGCTGGAGAGACACCGCCACACTGTCACGAAGGAGCAGGTGCATGACTCTCCGGACAGTGAGATGGAGACCATTAGCTGGGTTGCTAGCAAAGAGTTTACAGTCGAAGTGGGGGGAAAGCAGATTGGGGAGTATATCCAAACCTGGGAGATGCATCCCTGTTGGCTTTACAGTCTGGACTTCCTCTTCTCAGCCGAGGAGGAGCATCATACCTTCTACCACTACCGGGCCCGCTTTAGTACCCCGACCTCGCAAAAGCCGATTCAGGGGACAGCGAGCGTCTATTTCGTCGTGGATATATCTAAAGTCAAACCCCAAACTCTGCCCGTGGAGGTGCACTTCACAGTGGAGTCAAACAGGCTGGTGCACACACCCGGCAGGACCGTGTTCAGAGAGAAGTGGCTGGCTGACGTTATTGAGAGCAAGACTTTCCTCCGAAGAGCGGCCGACCTGTGAACCAGCAGGGACACCGCCGAACCATCCAGAAAGAGACAATGGCTGGATCCTTCCCAAAATACTAAACGAATTTACACCAACTTGCTAACTGAGAGCATTTCGATCCCAAAATATGGCTCGGCATTCCCCATCGCCCGAATGATTAACGTTATCGACCCACTTCGACATTAAATAAAGTAACGTTGGTTTAAACATGAAAATGGCAGTAAACGCCAACTCTTAGCTAACTAGCTTCGTTACTTGTCATTATTTATTCTCCAACATAGCTCTGAGTTGTACGTGTTGGACCTTAACTTTGATTGTAACGTGAACCGTTAGCTAACGTTAAGCTAACACTAGGGTTAACGTTAAAGCACATTTAGTCGTATTCAAGCCAACGAGGCTGTGTGTGTTAGAAAACATGCTCGACCTGTTTAAAGGAATGAACACATGACGTTTGAAAGCTAGCGTCAGCTTGCTCGACACAAAGCTGTCAAATGCAATAACATGCACTGAAAACCCTTAGCCTAGCGTTAGCTAATTAATAACGAGTATATTGTCAGTGTGTCGACTTTGAGGCAATGTCACAAAATTAAACAAACTTCCTCTTACCATACGAAACAAAAGCCGTTCAATATGTTGCCAACATATTTCATTCAATGTGATGCTGGTATAATACATGTATGGGTGCTACTGCTAACGTTGGTTAGAAAAATAAACAGGAAGAAGAGAGGAAGTGACGCAGACGCAGCTCCCTGGATTGTTGGGCCCTGGACAGTGCAATGCTTTGTTAATGCCACTAGGTGTCGACAAAACACACATGGAATACAAAAAAAGAACAAATATTTCACTGGAAAAAAAAGGAGCAATTACAATTTAAAGATATAAAGAATCCACAGCCCAGTATAATTGGACTATATTAGATTTAGCAGCTTGATGGAGGCTGGAACAAAGCGATAGCATCGAGCGGTCTTCTTCCTGATGGCAGGCTTTGCTATTCAGAGAAGAGGGGATGTTGAGAGTCCACAAAAAATATTGTTGCTTGTTTCATGACTACCTGTTCGTACAGGCTCTGTAGGGGCTCATAATATTTCTTCCCTATTAACTTCATCGTGGTTGTGTGCCTGCCGAAGTCTATATCTAATGATGCTCTCTAGGATCATCTGGCTGCTCACTCCATACAGCCTCAATTGACTTATAGGGTAGTGGTTTATGACATATTGAAAGAGTTTATCTTTTGTTGAAAATGTCTCTTTGAAGAAAATGTATTTCACTTCAAGGCATCCTTGTTCAACTCAGGTCTATGTATAACTAATGCAATGTACAAATACCTGGCTCTTTGTCAAATAACATGTACAGACATACCTGTCAATACCTCCCTGTTGTTCATAATGGCTTTTAAATCAGCTAACGCCCTTTTAAAAAAAAAAGAGAAAATTAAAATTGTTCTCAACAATTAAAAAGCTGAGCATTTTTCATTCAACATGAAATAAGTGATTCGCCCCCCTGTGGGCCGGAGGTTGGGTTGCTATATGACAATAGCTGAAGACTGATGTGTCTGCTGTTAATGATAGTAATATGACTACAATCTGACAGACACAGAAAAATGGCTGCCCTGGTGAAGGCTAATACAAGTCATGTGGAGATGCCTTTTTAAAAGGATCTCGTTCCCATGGTTAGGGAGTTTCTCCTTGTGCGGTGCGAGGGTCTAAGGACAGAGGGGGTCGTATCCTGTACAATCTGTAAAGCCCCCTGAGACAAATGTGTAATTTGTGATATTGGCTATATAAATAAACTTGATTTGATTTTGATTTAATTTGATGGTGAGGAATGAAACAAAAAAATATGTCACTGAGGCCAATGCGACAAATTACTGA
This sequence comes from Bovichtus variegatus, assembly GCA_943593645.1. NCBI lineage: Eukaryota > Metazoa > Chordata > Actinopteri > Perciformes > Bovichtidae > Bovichtus > Bovichtus variegatus. Next base: position 3,364,080 of record CALSCE010009689.1, on the reverse strand, counting down.
CGTTATTTCAGCTTAATATATGTATTTATTTATACAAAAAAAAATAATTTAAAAAGTCAGAATAGCATTCCGGTTTACTTTTGCTCTTGCTTTGGAAGCAATACTTGCAGCTCTTTTAGGTACAATATGAACTCTTGTTAAGCACAATCAGCTTGTCTTCACTTGCCATGGGAAGCAGGTATGATATAGGCGGGATGAAGGCCACTAAAGCACTATAATCTTTTTTTTCCTTCTGCTACACGCCCACGCCACCTTTTATTGTGCAATATGAGCACCCTGTTATAATGACCAAAAAAGTATCTGCTGGTAAGTACTGCCCACACATTCTGTGGCAGGTCTCTCCATTACGCTACACTGTCATGCTCACTTAAACAGTGTGGAGAAAAAGAAAAAAAAGGATACTTTTAAAGATACAAAGTGGATATTTTCTGTATGCTTTACGTAGTGGTGCTTTAAAGCAGTGGTTCCCAACCACTTTTATACAGTCTATGGTCCTAACCTTTTTCCTTAAGGGACCACTTTTTCTATCATTGACTGAACTAAGTGACATGTTTTATGGACATTTCCTATTAGGTTCAATGCATAACAATAACAGTAGCAGAATAAGTGGCAAACGGTTGCATTAATCCAAATAGTGAACCCAATAAGTGAATCGCCAGATTATTTCCTGTGATTGTTGCATGAGAGATAAGTTTTCCTGTTTTATCACATTTCTCAGTCTTTGTGTTTTTTGTTCAAGTCAACTAAAACTTGACTAAAGAAAAAAAACTGATCAGGTAGACTAACCTTTTTATTTTCCTTTATCTCACAAAAGCCGAAGAAGCATTAACCCCAGAACATCCAGGTTCCAGAACAGCACACACAGTATACTGTAACACTACAAACATAGCCCTGCAGGACGCTCTGCAGGTTAAATAATGATAATAATAATAAATAAGAATAATTATGACACACTTGTCCAGTGGGTCATTTGATAATGCTGTTAAATTCCCTGCAGGTGCTTGTGTTTTATCTATGGTGTTCTTTATGTGTAGGACTTTATTTTACCCATTAGATTTATGCTTTTATGATTATTTTACGGGTATGGATATTACTACCTATCTGTTTTTGTTGCTTTGTTTGATGTATTATGTGCTTTATGAGTGCGTGGCCTTACTATTTTACTATTTCTAACCAAAAACAAATTCCAATCACTCATGTTGACATGGCAGTATTAAATCTTGCATCGAGACCTGAACATCTGCACAGTTTTAGCTTCACTTCATTCTCTGAATCTGAAACACTGAATAAAGTGTAATCTATTACAGAATACAGATGTTCCAGAGCCGAGAGGACACCTTTTGAAGATGACCTAGAGTCATTAATAGTTCAGGGGGTATTTGGATTTTAATGGGCATATTGAGGTTATGGGTTTGATGATTACAATGAGAAAATAGAATTTGGTTTCGCGTTCAACGAATTTGCTTTGGTGTATTGATGCTGTACTGTATGCAGTATAAGAGGAAATGGAATAAAAAAAAAGTAAAAGCAAGTACAGAAATCAGGAAACATTCAGGAAAATGACAATACAAATATGAAAAGATAATATGTACAAAATATCTCAATTACACATTTGAGTAATGAAAAAATGTTTTTCATTTGGGTAAATTCTATCTATCTATTTAATATGTTTGTTTGTGTACAAGCCTGACACTGACAGCCAGTTGTCACTGAGTAGACTGACCCCCCTCTTGCTTTCCCACTCCCAGTCACTTGCAAGACGCGCGCAAAAGGGAAAATTGTGGAGATGCCTCTCCGCAAAAATGGCAATATTCCAACCCTTCCCAATGTGCGGAAAGCGTTAATCGAACCAAGAAGTTACGGGACTTACGTGAAAACATCCGTAATTGAAATGGGTCCCAGCAGCAACAGCTCAGGAAAGGAAACCGACGAGGTTGGAGAAGTGTATACACGTTTTACGCTCATCAGAGCTGGAATCTTGGGTTTGGTTTTTGTGCTTGCAACGTGTGGCAATCTTTTCTTCCTGGCCACACTTTGGACGAAGCGAAAAAGAAACACAAAGACCCATCTGTTCCTGTTGCACCTGTGCTTGGCGGATCTGGTGGTCGCCTTTTTCCAAGTCCTACCGCAGTTTCTCATGGAAATTACGCACAGATTCCAAGGCACGGACTTCCTGTGCCGGTCCGTAAAATACTTGCAGGTGGTCGGGATGTTTGCCTCCACGTACATGATAGTGGCTATGACCATAGACCGGTACCACGCTGTTTGTAGGCCAATTTTTTTCTTTTTTAAGGGCTCGTCCAGGAGATACCTCTCCATAGGCGCAGCGTGGCTCATCTCTCTCGCCTTCAGCTCTCCTCAGATCTTCATCTTCTCTCTCCAGGAGGTGGAGGAGAACCACTACGACTGCTGGGCTACATTTATTGAACCGTGGGGGAGCAGGATCTACATCACCTGGATCTCTCTGTCAGTGTTCGCCCTGCCTGCAGTCATTGTGCTCTATTGCCAAATAAGAATATGCACAACAATCTACTTCAACATGAAGAGAAAGGCTCTGCAGGCAGGACGCGCGGGCACGAAGGGGGTGTCCAACGCCATGGTGAAGACTGTGAAAATGACCTTTGTTATTATAATGACATACACAGTGTGTTGGAGCCCATTCTTTGTTGTCCAGTTATGGTCTGCATGGATCCCCAGCAGTGCGCTGACTCAAGGTTTGTCCCAAATTATGTCCAGGAGGTTTCCATCCTTTGAGGACCTTTGGTGCACCTCAGATCAGTCTGACACATCTCTCTGGTTCTCTTTTCTCTCACAGGTCCAGTGTTTGCCATCATCATGCTGCTGGCCAGTCTCAACAGCTGCAGCAACCCTTGGATTTATCTCTACTATAGCTAAAAATATCCTCTTGAAACACTGGGGGTCATTTGGAAATGCATCCCAATGTGTCACTTGTAGTGGAAAAAGCACATTACAAGGCTGTATTTGGTAATAATGAAATAGTACATTTACTTTTTAATTCTTTCTCATTCGATGAATATTGGAAACGCGTATGAAACACATTTTAAAAGCCGCCCTACTGTCGGCCTCTCTACCTCCTCATCTCCTGACAGCTCAATGTGTGACCATCCCACACAAAACTTTTCTGCCTCACTCACAGCTCTGTTACTCCTGAAGTATGGGAAAGGATTTAATGTGAATTATATAAAATAAAATGCTTAAAATCAACATACACTTCTAAAGTCTTAATCTATATAGTTAAGACTCTCGTAGGTAAAACAACAACATCCTTATGATTAACAGAAACATATATATTAAATATATTAGGTCTCAGGAAGAGATCAAGGGATATGTCACTTCACAATCCAGCATCTGACGAAGTCCATCATGGATCCTGTGTTTAAATCGATTTAAATGTTGTGTATTAGATCAGCATCGCTGTACACCAGTATTAGCTGGAGTGTCCGTTGGCTTCTGTCAGTTGACGTTTCAGTGTTGTTGTTTTTAATTTGTTTTAAACCAGACACAAACACACACTGTACAGATAAACAGAATGCCAGGACATATTTTTTTTTATGTTCTGTAAATGTTTATCTTTTGTAATTAAAGTGTAAACTGCACACTCTTGCCATGTGCATCTCTCCCCTCTGCTTGTATCACTTTGCCTTTTTGTCTGATCACAAGTAAACATTGGGAAAAAGAACAGATATTAAATATAATAAATAGATGATCATTTACTGTTTACAGCACTGACGTCACCCTGTTCAATATGTCTAATTTGTTTTTGCAGCATAGACGTAAAGCAGCTGTTGGAATTGGTCATAGTACTAAAGAGATAAACTGAGGAACAAAATGAGATTTAGTCTTTTATCATAAGGCCTTCAGGCTATATAATCTTTTGCTTTTGCTCGTTTTATCCTTATTGTCCGCCTGGTCTGTAAAGAATTGAATGCTTTTTTAAAAAAAAGTTTTATTATGAACATTTTATTCCATAGGCCTTCTTTGTTGAACGTGATTTACATTTCCCTGGCTGTGAACGGCAGTTGTAACGTTGTTAATATTGTGCATTTCCAAACAAACATGCGTATCATTACTCTACCGTACCGTGAGATCCAGGCCTGCACTTATCTCTATAGGAGTTGGTTCTGTGCATTAAGGGGACTAATGCACCGTGAGGACGTTTGTTTGCCCCGCCGGGATGCGGAGCAACGTGATTACAACAAATTCATTTCATTACAACATTGATGACAATCCATTCTCGTAATCCTCTCTGGGCCCAGGTTCATTCTTCGCCAGGGAATGCATCATCTCATCACCTTTTCATGTAATGCAAAACCATGGAGGGATTTGAAATTGCACTTCACAAACCCTTTCATATGTGCAATCAATCATTTTATTAATTATTCGAAACCATTTCAGCCCCCCCCCCTGCCATCATCACATTAAATATCATTATAATGCACTCACAAGCAGAAAGTCCATCATGTCCCTATTATAACATGATTGGTTATTAAAGCCTTGATGTAACGCAGAGACCTTTTGTCTTTCTTCTGTAAACAACCACAGACAGTTTGTTCCTATTTTCATCACAGGTGTGGGTTGAAAAATACAACGTTACACATTGTGTGACCATCCTGCTACAGTACAGAGACAGCCTATGGCGCATTTCATTCTGGAAAGCTGCTTCAAATAGGATTAGGTATCTCACTTGGCCAAAATACTATGATGACTAATACAGAGCCCAAGGGGGGAAAGTAGGAGATAAATCCTACAGCTGGTTCATGTTCATGTCATAGTGGACACAAATGCAGCCCCCCTGAGGAGCACATGCTTGAAGGAACATGTTTACAACACACTTTATTCTACTTCAAAGTAAATCCATCACTGATTTTTCTCTGAGGCGGAATATTTTGACCTGGAGATTGCACGGGGAGCGACTGGAAATTGCGTGCGGCTCAGAAATAAAAAATGAGCCTCTGCTTTCACAGGCATGATTGCTAGTGATCCAAAGGGCACAGAAGTCAGTGTGAACTGCGTTGTTTGAAGCATAGCCGAAAGAATTGTCTGCATGTGTGTTAACACAGCGAACAGTACAGTCTCTTGCAAAGGTTTTCACCTCCCTCGGTCGCTTTTTTCCTATTTTGTCGCATTAAAACCTGGAATTTAAATGGATTTTAAAAATGGATTTGGATTTTATGTGTTGGACCTACACAAAATAGTTAGTAAAAAAAAAAAAGTACACACATTTTTTACATTTTATAATAATGGATTTAATGGTGCTCCGTAGTATCATGTGACAGTTAGATTGCACACAGGTGGACTTTTGATAATTGGTAGCACAAGATCTAATTATTGAGGGGATTCTTATCAAAGGGGGCGAATACATATGCACGCACCACTTTTCAGTTTTTAAATAACATTTTCGAAAACAAGTTGAATGTTTTTTCATTTCATTTCACTTCACCAATTTCGCCTATTTTGTACAGATCCATTACATAATATCCACATAAATATATTTTATTTCCAGGTTATAATGCAACAATATAGGAAACAATTATTCCAGATAAGTCAATGGCAGAGCTTAAGAGGAAATCATTTTTTGCCAGTTGTGTATCAAGGAATTTAAAAAAAGGTTTCCGATATGATTCATGGTGAGGCATTGATAAGTCAAGATAATGCATTGATCATACAGAATAAAATTGATGCTTTAGTGAAGTTTGGAAACGCTGCCTCTGAAGACAGTCATACAGCGCCACCATGTGGGCAACAGATAACATACGAGGCCTTTTACACAGCAGTCATTTCGACTGTGATAGCAGGAAAAACACAAATATTACTAATAATAGTTACAGTACTAATAAATACAATGGCATGCCAAAATGTCTGCTGTGATAAAAGGACTATTATTGTTCTGAAACTTTGCTCTCATATCCATACTATGAGTACCAATAAAGTTTTATAGGACAGTTTGTGCTGCTGTGTTTTATGTATGGCAGCTGTGGTGCAAGAAGTACGCAGATAGCTTACTTAAGTAAAATACCACAGTGTAAAAATACTAGGTTGCAAGTAAAAGGCCTGCATTCAAAATCTTACGTAAGTAAAAGTACAAAAGTATTAGCATCAAAATGTTTTTTAAAGTACCCAAAGTAAAAGTATGTTATAATATTATGCAGAACTGTCCATATATAATATATACATTATATTGTTGGATTATGATTATTGATGAATTCATGTATAAGCAGCACTTATGTTGCAGCTAGTGAATGTGGAGCTATTTTTAATTACTTGATATACTACCAGCTGTCTAGTGGCAGATTATATACAGTATACAAGATATAAATCTACTGTATAACAATACTTCAAAGCGTATAAGTGGATTTATATTTTGGATTTATAATCTGAAAAGTAACTGATGCTGTCAAATAAATGTAGTGGAGTAAAAAGTACAATATTTGCCCCTGACATGTAATAGAGTAGAAGTATAAAGCAGCAGGAAATGGAAATACTCAAGTAAAGTACGAGTACCTCAAAAAAGTACAATACTTGAGTAAATGTGCTAAACTAGATTCCACCGTTAGTATGGGAGCATGTGCAACATATCAGCAAAAGTGACTCAATGGTAACAGAAAAATAAATCCATGCACACCCACAATCTCATTTCAGAGTCCACAGCTTCAAAATCAGAGCAACATAGATGATATATAATCTTCTAAAATGTTCTGCTTCTCTTTAAAAACAGCGGCATCTTTCTTCAGGAGGGCTACCTCAGTCTCCAGAGCACGGATCTTGTTCACGGTGCTCTCCTCCCTGCGATCCAACTCCAAGATCTTTGCATGCAAACTCAACATCTTACGCCAAAGCTGATCTTTGTCCGTGTCCGGTCTGCAGTACGAGTGCTCGTAAACAGAAATGTGCTCCAACTCGCCGGGTCCCCTCTCCTCCAAAAAGCAGGCCGTGGCTTTGTCCTTGACTATTTCCACAGGGACAAAGCTAAAAGTCTGGCCGAGTGCTGCTTGGAGGGCAGCTGCATCCACGTGTTCCTCTCCATCCGAGAACGGGCCGAGTGACTCACAGCACAACACAGTCACGATCGAGTCAGCCTGCTCTTCAGACTGGGGCTCATCGCATTGGGACAGTGCGAGGCAGGACACTGTTGGCATTCCACTGTCCCCTGGTAACTCACGAGGAGCAGTCCGTGTCTCTGACGGATTTGAATGCCAGGAGATCCCAGTGTCCGACAACAGAGGTGATTCATATATCATCTCTGTGTGTTCAGGGAGAATGCTGTTTGTCGTGCTCGACTGGACCTTTTTGCATGTTCTTCTCAATATGAGTGGCCTCGTGCTGAGAGCAGAGTCAAATCCTGTGCGCTCAATGTCTAAAGTCCTGGGTTTGGCCTTGGGGCTTCTTTTAATGCCGGTAATCTTTTTCTCTCTGTCCTGAGATAAAAGAAGAGAAGTCCAGTTAAACACAGGCAATGCACAATAATAGAAAATGAAGGACAGGCTTGTTGCACACCAAAAACTCCGATGAAAATGTCTCCTGCACTGGTTCTACTTTTGCTCTCCCTCTTGCAGAAAATGTTGAATTAAATAACAACAGGTTGGTTCAGATCCAAGTTTGGGATGTGCAGCAAGCCCTTACTTCATGCTCGAACTGAAAAGGGTGTTGAGACAGGGGGGAAAAGGACGGATGGGCCTACATACATCCTCAATGGAGGGAAAGATGGTCGGTATGGCTGTGTTCTTCAGGTAGCGGATGCCCCATCGAATATCGAAGCAGTCGTCGGTAAAATGCTCGCTGCAAAGGTACTGATGTCGGCTGGGGGCCCACTCCTCCCGCTTCATGTTGTCCACCCATTTCTGGGTCCTGGACTTGTCTTGTAAGGGAAAACTGGGGAGGTGGGGGGGATTAAAGGACTGGTTTGCAATTGAAACTATTCATGGTTCAATGTCGCATCATTTCTAACATTGTCATTACTCCACATTCACGCAAACAGTTTACCTTTACAACCAGGTAATTACGACATACATTATAAACTACTACTGACATGACATTATTGTTAATGTCTCAGTGCCTCTATAACTACTTATTTTTTCACTAAAGATGCCAAGGACAGCAGAAAAAAAGGCATTTGCAGCTAAACCAAACATACATGTAAACTCAGAGACACACCAGAAAGAAAAGAGACAACATACGGGTAGAAGCTAATTCTCTTGTTGTCTTGCGTAGATGTAGTTCCCCCGCGGTTCCTGCAACCCTTCACAGCGCAGTAACGGGGCATATCTGCAGTGCAACTACATGAAAACGCTTCACAGAGACACGTTTTTTGCTAACATGTTTTGAAAACACCAAACCAGCTCGTACAATGTCACTTCCGGGTTGTATTTCTCGTAGCGGAGATGACGTCGCCTCCGTTTTATTATCAAGAGAGGTAACGTACCATCTATGATTACTACGTGGAGGAAATAAAATACAACAATAATGCGTACATGAATGTATCACCTGTTTCATGCAAAAAAATACATTTAGAAAGTAAACTTATACTTGAAATAATATAATTTACTGGGCTGAAACCATGTCAACGTCTCACACCTTAACCGATAATGCCACATTTACATTGCAAAGCAAAGACGGAAGTGTAAGCAGATTACACTCTTCCGTCGCTTGTTTTCTTTTCGGACTATCCCCATTCTCCACGTGCGCACTGTTTCCACCAACCACAGTGAACGGCGTCACTGTGTTAAGAAATGGACCAATAGCGTTGCGAGTCGTGGTATTACCGCTCAGGAATGCATCTCGTCAACAATCGCTAGCTTTTGTTTCGCATCAGCTGGAGCTGTTGTTAGAAGTATCCTCAGGCTGTTTGTCACCTCGTCTCCAGGTAATCCTTCTTTAAAAATACGCATTAACTAACTATACTAACTGCAACTTAGTCCAAACAGAGGAGTATCAATAACAAGGGTTTTTAGAAGGCAGAGCTGGTTTACGTTTCTGCGTTATTCCACTAAAACAGTTAGTTGTCATGTTCTCGAGCCCAACGCCCTTGTTGAAACTAGCTAGCAAAGTAATGTTTTATACGTCATATAACCTATATTCTGGCTGTTAATTGAATAGAAAGAACCCGACTATTGAAGTTTTAAAGTGTTTTGAAAGTCTTCCTGCGTGTCAGGGGTGTGTGTGAAACGCCGTTAACCGAGCTGTCAAACTGCTCTCTTCACAGCAGCAAAGGTGCCAAAAGCAGCAGTATGGCCACAGCGCAGTCGGCGTTGCTGCTAGCAGTGCACATTCTGCTGATCTCAGAGTTCATCCTGGCTAACGGGGACTACTACGACATACTGGGAGTCCCTAAAGACGCCACGGAACGTCAGATCAAGAAGGCCTTCCATAAACTGGCCCTGAAGTACCATCCTGACCGAAACAAGGGCCCAAACGCGGAGGCCAAATTCAGGGAGATAGCAGAGGGTAAGCGAGTAAATATTTAATTTCCAGGGCAAAGGGAAATACGAATATATTTATAGAAGGGGATTCAAAAATAAAATTAATAATAATTTTATATATATATATATATATATATATAAGCGTCTTTGAGTATCTTTTTTAAAAACGCTTGATAAATAACATTTGTTGTTGTTGTTGTTGTTATTGTTATTATTTTTATTACTTGTGAAATTATTTTTTTTTTTTTATATTCTTAACAAGTAAATTGATAAATGTCATCAAAAGTTTTTCATGATACAGTGGCTCTTCATGCCTGAGTGTTTAAATGTGTTTATTGGCACTGGAAAGGTCAACCATTTAATCTATTACAGGTGCCGAACTAGAGATGAAATACGATACAGTTTCTGTCGACTAATCGTAGCAGATCTACTTGTTTGACAATAAATAGATAATAAATATATCACTACATTGCTCAAGATTGAACCTAAAGTGTTACAAAAAAAAAATCAGAAACTTTTGGGCAGCAGTGTCGTAGCCACCGGCACAACACGTGATGTAATGTGTCTTTGTCTCCACCAGCATACGAGACGTTATCAGACGACAAGAGGAGGCGAGAGTACGACCAGTTTGGACATGGCCCATCAGCGGGGCAGGGCCATCAAGGAGGAGGCGACTACAACTTCAACCAGCACTACCAGTCTTTCAACTTTGATGACATTTTCAAAGACTTTGACACCTTTGGTCAGCAACAGCGACACCAACACCACTTCCACACCCAAAATGAAGCTCACCAAAAGAGACACTTTGACAGCCACTTCCAGGCCCATCGGGAGGCTATGAACAGACAGAAGAGACAGTTTCAGCAGGGGGGCTTCGGGGGAGGACTCTTTGATGACATGTTTGAGGACTTGGAGAAGATGTTCTCCTTTAACACGCACAGTTCCAGGACTGACGGCAGATTCCAGGGCTCGGGGAAGCAGCACTGCAGGACAGTGACTCAGCGTAGGGGCAACATGGTGACCACCTTCACCGACTGCTCCTGAGACGAGTAGGAGCTCCTTAGACTACAGCCGCTGGGGTTGTGGTTGTGGTTTTGAAATTGAATGCTAATTTATCACTTGGTGGAATAGAGAATGGTTTCAGTGTGGCTTTTGTAATGTTCTGTATGTATATTCCTCTCAGAACAAATATCCAAGCTGACCTGACTTTAAGGGCTGCTTCCAAGCAATAACTCACTCACAGTATTGCTCATTGCACAATCAATTATTTAGTTTTTCTGGTTCATTATGTTTACTTATGATGGTACAATCTATTAGACTCAGGTATGGCCT
>CALSCE010009689.1:3298412-3316250 GCA_943593645.1 Bovichtus variegatus | reverse complement strand
AATAAAATAAATAAAATAAATAAAATAAATAAAATAAATAAAATAAATAAAATAAATAAAATAAATAAAATAAATAAATAAATGTCACCCATGATAGCCATTTAACATTTTATCAGTATTTGAAGTTACGGTTTAGTTTAGGTTCGGTGTGATGGAGAGATGTGTGGAAGAAGAAGAAGTAGAGGTGGGCTGGAGGGAGTAATGTGCTGGAAGAACGTAAACATGTCTGCTCTGAGGGCTGACTTCAAAGTGAGACTGCCGTAACCTCCTCTCAGCGGTGGCGCACACCCTTGACCGATGAAAACCGTAAGTGAATGTTCATCCACGGTCTACAGCCTCTTCCTGAAACCACTCTTTGAAGTCACAAAATGGATCTGATTGACTTGTGAAGTAGACACATATATGGAATAGTATTTGACAATGCACGTGCACATGCTGCCTGTGTTTCTTCCACAGCTTAGGCATTAATAACATTGTTTATAATCATATTAAAGCTCCCCTGTGCTCTGCTTCCTAAGTTTGTACAGACCGGTTACCCACAATGCAATAAGACTGAAAATATACTACATCATCGTTGGTCATGCTCGCAATTTTAGTAGGTGAGAGGTGTATGTATGGTCATGCAGACTTCAGGTGGGGAACCTTCAATTTCAAAATAAATGTATTGCAGCAAGCTTGTTGAAGGCGAGGAAAATGACCAAATATTCTTATTGTTAGTACAGATAATATCTGTTATTATATATATAGTAAAAGTCTGCAGAATGCCATACTCGCTTGCACCAGTAGACTACATGGATAGCTGAAATGCTAAGAATTAACATGAAGTTTGTCTCGTAAGCATCTACGTTAGATATTAATAACACATTTTAAGGGATATGAATGTCAAAAAAAATGTCAAATATCAAAAATGTGTTTTTATGTTATCTGTTTATAAAAGTTGATATTTGATGTTATTTTCCATACCACTGGACTAGTTTTACATTGTTTTGACTCTCCTCTAGTTTGTATAGGGCTTCTTCCCACACATGCCTGTCTGTCTTATTTCCTGTGACTCACAAGCAGATGGCAATACTGATCAAAATTCTGTTTTGGCCTCAAAGATAAACCAATGTATGAGATTAGATGCCATTATATCATTACCACACACTCAGATGGAAAGAGAGGTAATGTTAGTAATGCGTTTTAATTCTGTTAATTCTCAAAATAGCAAGTCTAATACAGTTACAGTTGAACAGAGGCAACAGTAGAGAAGAAAGCTTGAGTTTGAAATGTCTGAATTTCGCACTGTACCATGTGTAATCCTGTATACGTTGACTGTATGTCTCCAGTGAAAGATTATTATGCTTTTATAGAACTAAAATGAGGTAAATTAAAGTCACACATTTAAATATCAAGTAATTTCTTTTCCATACACATTTTGCATGGCTTCTTTGACAAGTTAGGTCAACTATTTAAGAGACTGGAATCAGAACAAATAGTCGAGGAACAGCTAAGCCACACAGGTTTAAAACACGACCCTAAATGGTGACCTCGGCTCTTCACACAAACTGAATACCTTGCGTGAGGGGTGTATGTTAAGAAGACTTTGCCAGTGTGATCAGTGATATAGGCTGGATCTCCTGTGTGTCTGAGCTCTTCATCATTATCTCGGCTCGCTGACTCAGGTCTTGAGCACGGAGAACAAAACTCTCGCGGCGGCCTTGTTCCCACCACAACGGGGCACCGGGAGGGACAATAAGAGAGAATTAGCGGTGAAAAAAGCAAATAAATAGGTGCTTCAATACATGACAGCCCAGCAACAAAGCCCACTGTGGATGAGAGGGAGAGCGAGAGAGACAGAGAGAGAGAGAAAGGAGAGAGAGGCCTTGATGAAAATAAATAGTGGAGCTCAAAGGGAGGCGAGGGTTGACCGGATTGGAAGTGATGATGAGTGGAGAGCTGTACAAAGTAGTACATCTATGGGAAAGGTTTTAATGAGGCAGACGTCGGTGTGTGTGTGTGTGTGTGTGTGTGTGTGTGTTTGCTCATCTGTGACACAGACACTCAGAAAATCCTCAGCAATGATACTCCAAACTTCCTGTCTCCTCGTGGGTGGGTGAGGATTTGTGTAAGTGTGGAACATGGGCCGACAGACAAATTTCAAAGAACTTCCTTTGAATATTATTGGACGTGTAAAACTACGTTAAGAATAAACGCGAACCAAAGTGGAAATGTTTTCATTTTGGTTCGCGTTATTATGGCCCCCAATTTAAATTGGAAAAAACGTTTGTCTTTATTCAAGTTCAAAATATTTATTAAAGGAAATAATGCTGTCGCTGCATTACAGGATGTAAATTAGATTGGACTGAAAGTTGGACAGACATGGAATAGCATCGCATGCAATTAGAACAAAATTCAATAGGGCGGCAACTAACAATTATTTTCACCATGGATTAATCTGACGATTGTTTTCAAGATTAAACGATCACTCGTTTAATGTATAAAATGTCGGAAAATAGTAAAAATGTCCATCCCTGTTTCTCAAAGTCCTAGCTGATGCCTTTAAATGTCTTGTTCTGTCAGGCTAAAACCCAATGATACCAGTTTAATCGGATATAAAACAGAAAATCTCCATATTAGAGAGGCTGAAAACACAATTTTCTGATTTAAAAAAAATTTAAACTTACTTACTTACTTACTCAAAATAGTTGGTGATTATTTTTCTGTCGATCGACTGATCTATTAGTCGACTAATTGCTGAAACTCTCGTCTTCAACAGCAAATACTGTTACCAAGTACATTTTAAATAGGTAACACCAATCTCTTGACATCTGGTTTTGCTGAAGATAATAAGCATAGCTACATAAACAAAGTCTTTGTTGACTGTAGGCAGTCCAGCCGCTGACAGATGTCCCAGGGATGCACAAATACTGAACATTTCACCTCCACATTTACAAAAAACATGGCTTAGAAAATTCATGACTGTTGTTTGTATGTTGTTGCAAAGTTCTGCTTGTCCCCAATGTTAGCAGCTCTGCGGCCTGCAGTGAGTGAGCAGCTGCTAGCTAAGATAAGATAAGATAAGAAAGAACTTTATTTATCCCGAGGGAAATTGTTGTGCAACAGTTGCAATACACAGTAGGAGACAGTATAACAATTCTAAAATGTACAAATAGTGCAATGAATTTTTACAAAATATATATATCTAAAAAAGATGTAAACATAAGATGAGCTGAGATGGGGTAAGGTGCAATATTCAACAAGGTGAGGTAAGGTGCGGTATTTAGCAATATAATATAATTAATCAAAATTTACAGAAATTACAATAATTACAAAAATTACAAAATTACAAAACCAAACTGAATATAAATCGGACTGAGTATAAAGAGGGAAGTAAGCTACATATGAACCAGAATATAAGACTGAGGAAAAGACTAGTTCTGTTGAAGCTGCTAGTTTGGTGTTAGCATTAGCCTCTGGATAGCTTACTAAACCGGACAGCCAGCGGGCGACAACGTTTTTAAGATAAGATAAGATAGAACTTTATTTATCCCGAGGGAAATTGTTGTGCAACAGTTGCAATACACAGTAGGAGACAGTATAAGATGCAAAAAATGTACAAAAATGTACAAATAGTGCAAAATGTTTCATACAATATATATATATATATATATATTTATATATATATGTAATAAAAATGTAAAATAAGATGAGCTGAGATGGGGTACGGTGCAATATTAAGGTGCAATATTAAGGTAAAATATTCAACAAGATGAGGTAAGGTGCAGTATTTGGCTAAATAAAAAAATAAGAATTATCAAACCAAACTAAGTATGAAGAGCGGAGTAAGCTCCCTATGAACCTAAATATAAAGAATGAAGAAGAAGAGAGGAGAAAGAGAGAGAGAGAGAGATAGAGAGAGAGAGAGAGAGAGAGAAAGAGAGAGAGAGGACCTCAGGTCACTGCGTCTCCTCTGTCCATCTCACGACCTGAGGTGGATGTGTTGTAAAGTCTTATAGCCACAGGGAGAAAGGACTTCCTGTGGCGCTCTGTGGTGCATCTTGGTGGTGTAAGTCTTTTCTTTATATTGCTGGAGTCATTGTCACATGTAAATTGGTTACTCAGTCAGGGAAGTTTGCTCGCCGTCAGCACTGCCAGTTAGCCCTGCAAGGTGACAAACAGAGGCCCAAAAACCTAACTGACAGTTTTTTATGCGTCACTCATCTACATTCGTGTCACTGAGGACACATAAACAATTCAGATCACAGAGATTGTGAAGCAGGCCTGCAGCCTGATGTAAAGAAGCGTGAGCAGCAAAGTGGTTCCAAGGCTTTGTATACCTGCTCTGTCTTCAGAGCAGCAGGAGGCCTTTTGTTCTACTGTCAGTTCCCAGCTGGATTGAAAGCAAGACAAACAAGCTGACACAGGGGCAACGCTTGTAGAGCAACCAGGGAATGGTAAGGTGGTGGCATCATGAGTTCAGGACATCACAGTCACACTGTTTATAGCGTTATGTGGCCATTCAACAGACAATCAACAGTGAGCCACATTAGCTGAGGTAAGCTAATTAAGGCGGAGGCGAAGACACCTGAGACTCTATTTCCTGGTCAGGATTTACTCTCAACCAGATGCAGGCCTTTATGGAGAATAGTAAATTGTGTGCTTCTAGGAACACATCCCAATTTTTGACTTTGTACCGAACTAAGTTCAATAAGATTACCTACAGCAAGGCACAATTTCAAATTCCAAAGGATTTGTATTCGCCAAATGACAATTGGAAGGCAGCTGCCAACAGTGGATTAGCATTCCTCTCTTTCACAGACAAACCGCGTATATGACGTGAGATAATGAACACAGGTTCAATGCGAGATCTGCATTTAACCACTCATACCAGACTGTTGGTTTGGGGAAAATATTTTTTGTGGCTTTTACCCTCAACTCAAGGGAATATGTAATGTTTTTCACTGGAGATGATGAATAATGACAAGTTAGTGTTTAAAGTTAATCTTAAACGCAGGTTGCGAAACGTTTTTTTTTTTTTTTACAGGGTATTAGTCAAGCAAAAAGCCATATGTAAATGAACTGGTCTTATTCCTGTTAAAGTCCCGTATGCCAAGATGCTCTATGGCTCTGGAAAATGAGAAAACTTCATTTGAATTTTGGAAACTGGCATTAAAATTACAGCTCAAAAAAATGTACCGAGCAAAAGTCACATTCGGCTTTCAGCCTCTGCTATCAGACAATACATTCCTGAATTGATGCACTTAATAAAATCAGTTTAAAGTCAATAGTTCAGTATGGGAGGGCTATTTCAAATGTATAAAATTCAAACATAATCCCAGCGGATACAGATTTCATCTCTGAGCCTGGGCCATTTGACCTGAATACACACTTTATGTTTAACTAAGTGACAAAAGCCTAGTTGAGTGACACGTTAATTGTCATTTAAGAAAGACGCCTTGCTCATGGGCTAACAGAGAAGCTCACAGACCACAGACAAAGACTCAGGCTGAACCCACACAAACAGACAACTCGTTCCAAATGACCATTCTGGAGGAATGCAGCTAGGTGGACAAAACCCTTCCTCTACGCTTACAGAAACCTGTTCTCTCGTGCCCACGTCATCTACACAATTTAACACAGAGCGTGCCTGGCAAGTTCTGCAGCAAGCGTATTCCGCAATGTTGGCAACAGAATAAAGGCAATTAAACACAGTTTGCGCCGTGCTTGGACAGCCAGGTAGCCGTATGGCTTGCCAATTAACCTCCCACATAAGGAGAGAGAAGGAAAAAGAAGAGAATGGAGACTCCGACATTATAATCACACACATTCTTTGTGTTCAATCAGTTCTGCATTGTAGCAAATGTATGAGTCTCCTATTTTTCATGTATTCTCCATTAGTACTCCGGTGGCAGTGACAGCTAATTTGCACTCAAATACTGTAATTTAGATATGAAGTACTGACTTACTTTCATACTTGCGCCCTTGACTCCCTGTGAGACCGTCGGCTATTGACGACTTCTCTCCACTTCTGGGCAAGTTTCTCCAGTGCGTCCCAGCTGTGGCCCATTACCTTTATTTCTGCTTTCAAAAAATAAATTAAGTGGTATGTTTTAATTTGTATCATGGCACCAGTGATGCTCAATGCAAGACCTTTTCAAGGATCTTTTCTAGGCTAGAAAAAGATCTGAAAGAAAGTCTGAATTTCTGGAGTTAATTAAAAGTACCAAGCAAAGCACTGCATGTGATGCACGCAATTTTACATCTGCACTGTCAATTCTTTATTTCTATTACTCCTTATCTCAGACTTGAGCCTCCTTTGCCCATAATTGTGTTGGAAAAAAAGAAAATCCATGTGACAAGAAAACTGCCACTACTATGTTTGCAACAAAGAAAATACCTGTTGCCCATATTCAGCTGAATGAGTTATAGTATTAGCAATTCATATAAAAGGATGGTTGGCAGCAATGCTTTTTCAATCAATCTTTTGATTATATATTATATTAACTGATTCTGGTTGAGTCACAGCCTCCATGATGCTTTGATCTGGGACATGCTGCTTGTTGTTACTTCAGCAACAGGAACAATCCACTTTGTCCATTCACTCCATGATGGAAATACTAAAGTTTTATAGAATTAAATCCATTGAGGGGTCGATAATTCATTTCACAAATAAAACCCAGCTAAACAGTGGATAATTTCCAGAACACTGAAATAGCTGAAAGGAAAATACTGCTCTTGGAAATAAAGTTCTCAAATCTAATAGCAGACATTGAGGCTCCAAGGCGAAAAAAAGATGCTAATGCAAAGTCAATATAGTTACTGTACTAATCTGGGAATCCACTGATGGTACCAGCTTTGGACAGTTACTTTTCAAAATATAATATATTACATATTTAATTTCATTGAAAGTTACTTTACAATATTACTGTTCGTGTAGAGTAATGCGTTACTGATTGCACTGCTTTTGGTACTTATACTTATACTTATACTAATTGTTACTTCCTTTGTTTTTGTTGCTTAGATCCAGTTTCCAGTTATCAGAAATGTTCCAATCGGGTTTGGGTCCAGACAACCAGTGGGTGAGAGATGACCCGCAGGGTTTTTACGAGTCTGGACCATATTCACTTAGCTGGCCTCAGTTCTGCCCCCCTCGACCCAGCAGCACCGTCCATCATTCCCCCTCTCTGCTACCCTATGGTGGGGCCTACACCAGAGCACAAATCCCTGTTTGGTGCCAAACTCAAAACACGTGGAAGGTAGGTAGTCACAGCAGAATGTTATGATGACACTGTATAAAAGTGTGTGCCAAAAAGACTTGGTGCGTCTCTACTTTTGTACAGAAGTGCTTTGAGCTAAATGCTAATGTCAGCATACTGATATCCAAATAGCTGCTAAAGGATGCGTCTCTTGTGGCTTTGTTGTTTTCTTTTTTTATAATGTGCATTACTCTCCCTTTGTTCCTCCCAATCTCTTAACATTACAGTGCAATGTATATGGTGTCCAGACAAAGAACTGTGATCACAATGCAAACAACTCATTTAGTTTAAAAGATCCAACGTCAATGTGAGTTTTTCTTATCCGCACACTTCCCTTAATGGCCCATATATCACCACAGGCATATCATTAGTGAGCCGTCAGGTAAAAAGAAATGTCACATGTATAATTATATAATTACATCACATGCATGAGCTGTTATAAATATGAAACCCGAGCAGGTCGTAAACACAGCGGGCCTCCTCTGGTGAACCTCCTCCTGCCTGCTGCATGTAAACACCATCAATGACACATTGTTGTCTACTCATCACAGCTGCTTACGGGCCTTACAATACATTTGTTTTAATGAAACCCGGCTGTTTTAATAAAGATCACTGTCGTAGAAAGGCTACCTGTTTTATCGATATTAGTCAATATACTCAAATGCTGCTATCGTGTGATTACAGTATGTGTGTAACCTGCTGCCCCTGATACACACCAGCCTGATTGTGACTGCATTGCTGTTGTTCACACACGTCGGGAAACATTTGAATGACCTCTGTGTTTTAGGGGGCATGTCTCTGGAATTCAGTCTCTGGGGATTGTAGCACCATTGTCCAGGCAATTGGAAAAAAAAAAAACAACCCTGCCACACAATGTGCTGACAGATCACTGAGCCATAATTGGCTACTGCAATTACTGTATGCCGTTCAATGCATGCACACTCTGTGTATTCATCTACTCTTGCATATGTGTGCATTTCTTTTAGATTGCAAGAAGATTGCAGACCTCATTTGGGACTTTCGAAAAAATGTGATCTATTTTCTTGCTTTGCTTTGATGCAAAAGCAAGACTGAATTTTGGATGCTTGGCTATTGTGAAAAGAAGCCAAATGACTCCCAGATCGGCTGAGTTGTCTCTTAGGCTTTAGGGAGGGAATTCCTGGAAGGGAGATATGAATCAGACTATCAGAGGAGGAGGAACAGAAAACATCCCTACATTAGATGGATGACTGATAGACTTCAAAGCATTGTTGCAGTATGTTTCCTCTCTTCTGCAGGAGACCTTTCATGTGCTAAAGTTGCTCTGGTGTATGAAGTGCGCGTTTGTGAGTCGATACCGGCCTCAAGGTACAAGCTGCCCCCCTTCAAAATCTGAGGAAGAGTGGTTAGGTAGGATGCAGGTGAAGGTGAAGAAGGGGGCCAAGATTCCTTCCCCAAAAACAGAATTGCCTGGAGGATGCACAGGCCTACTTAGTTTGCTAACATGCTGCTGTTTTTTTATGAGAAGTGGTACTCTGAAATCACCCAAAAGCGGTTGAGCAATTATTTTTCACATTTAGTCTGGGAAAAGTAATACAACCACTTTCCAGGCTCTAAACGGTGAACACTAAATGACCTATCAATTTCCTGAAAACGTATATTTCGTTCATATTTGACCAAATAGACGGTTGGAAACCAGTCAAAATACATTTGTAAGCAACACTTGCCCTTGCATTTTCAAAACGATTTACCGCGCGCGTGTCCGCTCAGGCTAGCTAACATGAAACATGGAATTCCAGTGAGAACAGCAGTTTGTAGCGATGATAACGCTAACTGTGATTATACACTATGAGCTCTGAAATGAACGACAACTGAAAACCGTCTATATGATCAGCAAAATCACAATGTTTCAATATATTGAAGTAGACTTTTTCAGGAGGTTCAGAGCGAAAATGCAGCTCTACATTCTGTGTGACAAAAACTGCATGATGTACATTATCCCGTCTACTGTATTAAATCGCAAAAAAACCCCAATGTGGATTTAGTGCCCGCAGCGTGTTCCAAAAAGGAAATCTGATGTGTTCTGAAACTGCTGTCACATACAGCATTGCGAGTAACACTACAACTCAAGGCTTGTTTGTCTAATATCCATGGCAGAGCCTGTGTGGTGGAAGCAGACGCGTAACTCTCGTGTGTTTAGTGGTGACATTTCCACAAATTCAGCCGAACCTGATCGTACACACTGTGGCAAACACAGACAAGTGCAGTGGTTTGTTTTTACACTTGATCTCTTTTTTTTGTCTGTGCAAAACACACTCAGATGAATCTTAACACAAGACATGAGAAAGAGGGGAAGAAATAAGAGGAATGCGCGAGACAAAAAAAAAAAAAAAAAGAGAGGATTGTGTCAGGATTGGACCACCCATCTGGACTGGCTGAGCGCCTGGGCTGGCTGGACTGCTTTTTGCCCGCTGGACTGGATGCACGGGTGAATGAATGGAGGGATAGAGACGGACAGAAGTCCCGTGTAATGATTCAAATCGACGGAACAATGTGCTGGAAACATTAAATATGTCAATGGAAAACACACATGCTATCACCAGCAACCGCACGCAATTAGAGTTCATTCCATATACGGTACATCAGTTCAGCAAGGTTCAGTTCTTCTTCATGTGTTGTTCACGTCCCTTAACATAAAAATCTGTAGGTTTATTAACCATTTTTCCACTCAGCGACTCAGAGAGTCACTTATGATGTACGGCAAGGAGGTTTTCAGTTGGGTTTATTTGTTTGTCAGCAGGATTACGGAAAAACTACGAGCCGGATTTTCATGAAACTTGGTAGAAGGGTGTAGCAGTGGCCACGGAAAAAAACATTCAGATTCGGAGCAGAACTGAATCACGGGGCGGCTACACAAATTATGTTTCACTTTCGTGGCGAAATAGGGCATTTGGCCGTGGTCGGCGCTCTCTGAGTGCCTTTTCAGTATTATATATAATTTCATAACTTGTAAATGAATTAGATAATGAATTACAAAGCTTAAATCAAATTAAATAACTAACTGAAAAGTTGAAATACTAATGCAATTTTTCTTTTTCACATGTTTGTATACTGTATCTACTTACAATCCATTTCCAGTTAAATTGAAACAAAGAAAATGTTATAAATGTTAAATAGCAGCTAATGGTTTTGGGCCCTTTTTTTTTACAGACCGACTGCACTAAACCTGTGGTTTGACCTTCTCCACATGCACAACCAGCAGCTTTATTTACACGGCATACTGTAAATTAAATTAGCTAATCAAATGGAGAGTCAGACTCAAATTGTGTTTTCTATGTGACCTAAGAAAATTATCCCTAAAGGGACAACAGTTACACTTGTTTCTCTTCAGCTGGAAGATTAACAGGTTTCTACGGTAAATCATTCTAAATATAGAGCTTGGCCTAAAACATACTTATACATCTTATTTTAGATCAGCGGCAATGAATTTATCATTCCTGTGCTCAACAAAAGAACATTTAGACACGGTTACAACCACCTTGTGATGTTGCCAATGATAGAAATATTATCTTTTTTTTACTACATGCTGGTGATGAAATTGCTGTCTTTTGGAGAGATTTTCCACAAAGGGTCTTTCCCCTGACCCCTTCTGCTATGGCAGGGTTATCAAAGACACTAATCGGATTAGACAGAATGGCCCTTTAAATGTTCCATGTTCAGTTCTTTAGTGTCTCACACTGGTCATAACTCCATCCTAACAACACACACGTACACACACACACTGCCACCCCTCCAGCTCACCCTTGACCTCCTCTTACGCTGATTGTTCTTACAACGGCAGAGATCAGACCATTGGACTGTCCCGATAATTGACATGCAGAACAAAAACACAGGCCACTTCTGGATAAAACATATCATAATCCCTCAAGGTGGGGCGGTGGGGGGTTTCAAGGCCACCAAGATAGCTATTCACAGCATGCAGAGACATGGAGGGACCTCCGGGAAAGACATTGTGAGGTGTTGGTATGAGACTTGGTATGACACCCCTGGGAAGAATGGTGATTAGTAACGAAGAGGATTGACTACACTCTGCAGCATTTGTGGAAACATACACATAATGCGTTCTTGCTTCTAATGGCAGTGGGCAAGTAAAGATGTTGTAGTTGAGGAACGAGCTTGTTCTTGCTGCCGTTGGAATTATACTTTTGCGAGGATACACATGAACATCTTTGCTGATTTACGCAGTGATGGGTCAACTGTCAGTAAACACATCGTGTGGCCAACCTGATTGGTTGATCCAAATTCCTGTCAGTGGTTGGGCTCAAAAAAAAGCTGTGTCAATGTCTTCGAGGAACACCTGTGTGGAGGTTGATGACGACAGGAAGACGACAAAGCCCATATAAATAATAGACCATTTCTCTCTTCTCTGTAGCATCTAAACATTATGTTAAAGACCGTGTGCGTATATGTGTCAAAAGAAAGTCAGACGTTTCCTACACGGCGCACTGCACAGCGGTTTATTACACTATGCAACAATTTATCCTAGAAATTCCATTTCTATACAACTCATTTGCGACAGAAGATACATTTAGAAGGAAACATAATGCTGACCGGACTTCATTTCTATCAACATCACGCATAAATGATGTTAATGAACGTATCCAACAAGTGGCAAAAATGTTGACACTGAACGTATCAGTAAACATGTTAGCTGGGAGCGTATTTATTTTGTTTCTTGCCAAAATATCTGATCTTGCAATAGAATATCTGCCTGTAACAACTAAATTTTTTTACTTTTTTATGATTATGCTTAAAAACTAATTTAATATACTAGGGTAGACATTATGAATACAGTGTTTGCGTTACAAAGTAACCTACCAGGTATGCATATATTTGATTGGTAAATTCAACACAAACGTAAAAGGTTTGGCCGCAGCCCTCTACATGAAAACCCTTACTGAACCAACGTTCACGCATCCCATTGAAGTGAATGAGGGGGCTGCGTTTTTCCACACAGCGCTGCTGTCTGCCTGAACACGGTCAAAGTCTGCTTCTTAATCTACATATTTCCTTATTTGATTGCTAAAGATGCAGTCAGTGAGGGCTGATGACTGTTACTTGAACTGACCCCATCAGTTGATGGTAAATATAGCTTGTAGTTTGTGTAGGGCCTCAGACTGGCCCCTAATTGATTTGTACAAATTTAGATTGAAAACCTGATTGCACCGTTTTTATTATTCTTCTTTTTTTTTTTGTTCTTCACCTGCTCCTCTTGTGCTTTTTTTTTTCTTTGCCTGAGCTGTTTTGTTCTGTTTGTGTTCTTTAACTTTGATGTTCTATTTTTGCAAAACCTATATTGATGTTGAAATGTTATGCATTAGTTGCACTTGAGCAAATCTTTTTTTTTTCACGCCACTCATTTCTTAATTCCGACATTAACTAGCATCTACAGAATGCACTGTAGGCACAATCATATTCACTACTTCAAACCTGGATAAAAGCCTGAAATCTCAAAATGTTACTTAATATCTCACATAGGTGGAGGGGATATGTGATTTGGTTTTGTGTGGATAAGATCAAGCAGTAAAGCGATCAGCGACATTGGTAAAAAGCCATTGTTCTCAGTGTATTAAGAGACAAGGATAGTTAGTATTTATCTTCACAGCATGGGTCCTTATCAAGCACTGTACTCTATACTCCCATTCTTCTCCATCCATCCTCATCTCTTTACATTAACACCTTCCTTTCCCTCAACATCCAAACCCGGATGGGTTCGTGCCCTGTGGCAGTGTTTTTGACCGCAGTCAAAAACAGGAATTTGTTGCAGTTTTCTGGTAGTTTATCATACCTGGGTGGCAAGATTTTGAATATGACAGTATTGCTGTAACTTCTTGTTGTTATGAATCACAGTAAATAAATGGAAACTTACAAACCATTTCGGATGAACAGGAAGAACATGAAAGTCTCCGATCTCTATAAATCGCAGGTTATCCAATCCACTAATCCAATCCAAATCCTTTCAAATCCCTATTGAATCTTTTTAGGTGTACGCTTCAACATTTGCAAAGTAACCTTTTTTTTTTCTTTTTCTCTCTGTTATGTACGTCATTATGTTGGAATCCGAGTGTGACTGGGAGATTCTTAAATTGACGCGAGGCGATCGGCGAGCTCATTCACCCAGAGAAGAGTCTCCGTTTTGTCCAGCGATGAGATCATGACACGATTTCACTAAAAGTTGGCAACAAGCTGAAAGACAAAGTTAAAACAATAATGCATTTAACTTCCCTAAAAAAAACCTAGATGTAGTTTTACAGAACGTCACGAGTGTGTGTACTCAAGTAGATCCAGTGCCTCGGTCAACAACATGCTTTGTGGCTGTTGAGGCTACCTACTGTACGTTCAACCTTTGGGTTCACCGATGCCCACTTTCACCACTCCGTCACACTTCCTCTGGTGCTGATGCCATCGGGGCTAAAAACCCATGCACCTAATACAGCCGTTCATCCAACCGTTCCACCCTTGGCATCACAGGGGCCCCTGCATACTACATAGCCTTTATAAGATTAATGCAATGGATGGAGCAGGTGTCTGCCAAAATTCCATTCCTATTTAAACCTCCAGGCCCATACCAGCAACCTAATCCTATTAGGCCTAATTGAGTGAAGTCGACAGTCTTTTTCAGTTAAACTAAGTTCACGCACTAATAGGATTCAAAAGGGGGCAGAAAAGGTACAATGTGTGGAGAGTAGTAGTGTTAGTGTGTGGCGGGGGGAAGTGGACAGTGTGCATCATTGAGTGAGTGAGCAGGGACTGTGTGTTGGGACCAGTAAAGGCTTCCCGCTGGGTGTGGGGATCTGTGTTTGAGGAAGAGGGCTGGAGGTCTCCCCGGAGGCTAGATAAGCTCGGAGGGGGAAACAAGAACAACATAATTGGTATTCAGGAACCCCTAGTGTGTTTGTGTGTGTGTGTGTGTCTGTGTGTTTATGATCCATGTGTCATAAACTGTGTCGTGTATGAGGAATATTTGATCAAAAGCGATGATTTTAGTGTCACATTTATATGTACGGGTGAGTTTTAGTTCACATGCACTGTATGCACGAATATAGTCACAGTAACTACAGTGTCAAATCGCCGTAAACAGTTGTAGAACAAGGAGGAAATGAACACAAAGGGCATGGTCGAACAGCATTTGTGGAATTGATTAAAGATTTATCTGAATGTCAGCACGTCAAAATAGAGGGACACATTATATCACACCCAATTAAGCAATTCACAGAAGTAGTTTGATGTTTTTACCCACATGAAATTTCCATCGTCAAACAAGGTATATTTATGAAGTAGATACACATATAACACAGACAATAGAACGCAAAGCAAATAAATACAACTTTCTGTGACCTTTTTGAGGGATACGAAAAAAGCCCAACCAGCACTTTCTGCCTTAATTACTTTCGCATTATTTATACTAGGATACACGCTTGTATAAAAAAAAACGTGGTAAGAAAGCAAGCACAAGATATGATCTACAGTGATACGTACGTCCTCAAAGCCAAAAGACAGTAGGAAAACAACAGGCTAGGCCTTAAAAACACAGACAAATCTTGTCACCTCATTGAATCCTTCTTGTTTTTGGCTTGTGGCTACGACATGATCTTATCAGGGCCCTTTGTTAAAATCTCTAGCCCTTTTGTCCCCTGCTGAAAGACATGTTTTCCCTCTGAGGCAGACTGCACAACTAGTTCTTTTCCACAGAGTTAAAGGAGAAAACACACCTGAAACAAAAAGAATATGTACTGTATGGACCCGAATTAAAACGGTCACATGTTGTATATCCTGCACCTATTCCCGTATTAGAGGTAAGTGCAAGATATTTCTTCAAAAAGTAGAAACAGTGATGCGACTCACAACAGTTCTTCTTCACCCTGAACTAAGTAATGCGTTTCCAATGGCCCGTTAAAAGTAGCTCAGAGTGTGAAAAATCCAGAGGCACAAACTCTTTTCAGCACTTATGGGAACTTCTCAAACAAGACTTCATTCAGTTTGTACAAACTGTACCAAAACTGTACAAATACCAAAGTGTAAAAACAACAATTTGTGGTTTTGTGGGCGGTTATGTGCAGGACTATTTCTAAGCCAAACAGCTGCTGGATATACCTTTATATTTAGCGTACAGACGTGAACGTTGTATAAGCATCCTCTCTGGTCAAGAATGTGCATGAACGTGTTTCCCAACATATACAATTTTCCTTTAACACAGTTTGAAAGTTCACCCGATGAAAATCTGTCTGAAGAGCACCCTCCGATGAGCATAGAAAAGTTATAGTAACACCTTGTCATCAGTCAATACATTCAAATAAGGCTCTTTTAATGGATTTCGTAGCTGTAGCTTTGAGTGACACACAGCAGTTAGGGATATCGACAAGGCTTCACACACACACACACGCACACACACACACTAAATTAAGGAGGTCAGAGCGGGACACAGTGTTTAGCCAGTGGCGTCAGTGGCACAGCCGTGGCCTGAGGACATAACCTTATAGGGTTTCCATAGCCCGAGATGCTACATGGCACTCCCTTTGAAGAAAACACATCCAAAAGGACTTGGGAGACAAAAGGTTAGCATCGGCTTTCCGTGACCTTACGTGGCCTTCTTTCATGAAGGACAAATAAGCAACAAAGGGACTGAAGAGACAGTTGACATCTAAGGGGAAGTGAAAAAGCAGATGTTATGTGGGGTTTTAATGTCATAGAAGTGAGTTAATGTTTTTTTTCTGTTTCTTTATAATTTCCCTGATACTGATTTCTTACAGCACTGTTCATTTTGGCACCTAATTTAGTTTTAGTCTTTTGACCAAAATGTACATTAGTCCTATGTTGGTCATTTGATTATAGTCACTTTCAGTCGATAGCAGCTAAAGGCATTTTAGCTTAGCCTTTGTCAGTACAATTCTAGTATAGCTGTTGTCTATTTTAGTAGTTTTTAGGTCTTGTAAACATTGTGAGCTGTTTTCAACCCCACATGTTGACAGTTACCATGGTTACAGGTGTTTGCGCCACCACCAGGTTAGAGAAAAAGGCACCGTTTACTTACAATGTGTGGTTCAGCACTTATCTACATGCAAATCAGCCAATACACTTTAAGTCTAGTCTGATAGCTATCATAATTCAATTAAAATATCATCATAATCAGCTGTACTTTTATCTCTAAAATAATATTTCTTAGAATCCCCTTGGAGAAATGACTTTGCATTTAACAGTAATTTGAGATCTTGCAGATAAAATAACAAAATCGTCTCGGTATGACATAGAGAGCATGAATATTCACATGAAACAATACAAAACATAGGATGGTACTGATTCAAATCAAGAAAATGTGTTGAATAATAATGTTGATCTGGATTAGAAACCAGTGAAATTTGTTAGTTTTTGTATTCATATTCCGACAGTTAGCTCTTCCCTCCTGTATTTTACCTCAAAAGACCTTTTGAAAACAATACATTTGTGATACAACTCTCCATAGTCATGGTTTAGATTAAAGGGATTATAAATATCTGACAGATAATTAAACCATTATATGCTGTCTATTCCCCTAATCATGTTATAGACGGATTGTCTTCATAAATGTTTCCTACTCTAATTACATCTGATATCACTTGGCATTGGCTTTGTTTCCTCTATCTTTCTGGAGTCCCGTGCACTGTAAATGCCAAAATGTTTTTCCATTTAGATCTCTTCCACAGAAAGTAAAAGGAGAGAAAAAAAACGGAAACATTAGGAATATAATTAGTGCAATACAGCTCTTCAAAAGAAACAGGGGAGTGACTCACAATAGTTCTTCATCCTAAACTGAGTAATGCGTTTCCAATGGCCCGTTAAAAGTGGCTCGGACTGTGAAGAATCCAGAGGCACAAACTCTTTTCAGCACTTATTAAGACGTCATTCAGTTTGAACAGAAATGGAAATTGAATCCTCTTTTAATGGTCACACACATGTACATAGTGAAATGTAGACTCTGCATTTATCCCATCCTGGTATTAGCAGCAGTGTGCCTTGCTCAAGGACACCTCTGCAGTGCCCAGGAGGTGAACTGGTACCTCTCAAAGCACCAGTCCACACTCCATACGTGGTCCGTTCAGGGACTTGAACCGGTGACCGTCCAGTTCCCGAGCCAAGTCCCTAGGGACTGAGTTGCTGACGCCCAAACAGAAGACCAACGTTCAACAAGGAGGGTTGTATTTAACTTTTTGTGTCGGCTAAATTATTAATACCTTTGCTGTGATTAGCAAAATAGTGAAAGGGTATAATCATCCATGGTTTTCAAATATCACACCTCTTTTGGCTGAAGAACACAAGGTTATATTGTTAACAGCTTGTAATAACGAGTCAATAACTTCAACTAAGGCTATTTTAATGTGAGCAGTTTTGTTAGAAGACGTGAGTGTGCTGAGTGACACACATGTCAACGTGTTCCATGAAATGGTAAATCATATTGTCAAGAAGAGGTCTACAAAGATCAGCTGGAGTTTAACCTCAGAAGACCTTAACTGTCCCGAGTCCACCACAAAGATCCTCGTCAAAAATGCATTTCTTTGTGTGTAAGTGCGTGTGTGACAGAGAGAGA
>CALSCE010009689.1:3270253-3288412 GCA_943593645.1 Bovichtus variegatus | reverse complement strand
AGAGAGAGAGAGAGAGAGAGAGAGAGAGAGAGAGAGAGAGAGAGAGTCCAAGGGTGGAGGCTGAAAAAAGACTAACAGCTTAGTACAATGATAGAACAGAGAGAGGGAGGGGGAAAATATCAAAGAATTGGAATAATTGGCATAATTCAAGGTGACTGGGCACAGTCAGGGGGAGTGTCAGTGTTGGGCGAATCTTTTGCCATCCTCAAAGAGAGACGGTCTGCACAATTAGCCACACGAACTCTGACCCCGCTCAGAATAATTAATGAATAACAGAGGGAACGAAGACAAAAAGGCGCAGAGCGGTCTGGTTGAGTGGTGAACAAGGGTAATACATCAAAGAATGCCGTTAATTGGCCCTGTGGCTTTCATTCTTTGCCCTATTTCTTTCAATTCATTGACTCAAAATAATGGGTTCAGGTTCATTATCAACAGGTCGTAAGCCCTGGGAGTGCCAAAATTCAACAGGAGAGTCAGGGGTGTGTGTGTGTGTGCGTGTGTGTGTGCGCGCTAGTGCGTGTGCACAAAAATGTGTGTGTGTAATGGCTTTAGCTCTCGCCTGGCCCCCTAAAGTCCTGACGACATCAATCCCACACAGGGGAGAGTTGTATAGTTGTGTCGAGAAGAGAGCAACAGGCCGCAACTTTTATACAATTTTTTGTTGTCGTGCAAAGTACAGATTTGAATCGCGTGTTTGTGAAAGCGTCGCCGCGATGCTGGAATATAACTGGTACGGACAGGTAAGTGAAACGGACACACCTACTCCTGCGGTGATGCTTTCACATGTAAACTGAAGCCTGCTTGTGTGCTACCTGAGAGATAAGGCCTCAGAGTTGCTTCAGTCAAATAATAATACTAATTAATGGATTGCACCATGATTGTATGATGCGTGGTATGCACAAGTATGTTTGTGTCCCGCGCCCATGTTTGTGTGCTTTAGTGTGCTTAGATAAAGACTCTTGACAATTAAATAATAATAATAATAATAATAATAATAATGTGATTCAATTATGTTTATATATTTTTTTTTCTGCATCATTGTAATATCATTATGTGCATGTCGAATGACATTTTGTTGTCGTCCATCACAAAACGCCATATCTCCATACGTTGCACATTGTTTCCCAGGACAGTGACTGTTTGTGGAATTTGTTCAATTTATGGCAAACATTAAATCAGCAGACTCGTATAAAAAGGCAACTTTTCAAATCGTACAATTCAACAACTCTTTGAGAACTTGAAAAGGCACAAACATTTCACACTGCTGTGGATGTTGATATTAAAACAAAGGTGGCGCTTTCATTCACTCTTAATGAAGCACAGAGTAGACACTTCAACTGTATTTTCTCAGCAGAGGCTTCGTATTCTGCCTTTACCTTGGCTATGGTGGAGCGTACATTTTCGCACCTGTTACCAGCCTTCTCTTCTTTGTATTGACTATTAACCTATTTAACCCACTTCCTGATATGACACCAGACAGTGGGACCAGGTGTCGGAGCCTTCAGTTCAGTTCTCGCACCAGTATAGTGTATCTGTATCTGCTGTGGCTATCGTTCTTTTGTCTCTTCATTTACTAATAACTTTCAAAAGCCTAAAAAAAAAAAGGACAGTTTTGGGACAAATAAAACCCAGGTCATGTGAACTCTCACGCACAGAACGAGACACACCATGAAGGAGCGAGGGGCAAGAGGGGTGGTTAACTCAATTACCGTAACTTTTTCTGCTCACGGCACGTGATTTTGTGAGAAATACCTCGCCGCTTGTTGCACACTCTTGAAATATTTCAGCCGGCATCCTCTCGGCCAGCCACAGCACCGTTTTTCCTCGCTGCTAGTCTTTATGATTGCCATGCGAAAGGGTTCCCATACCTGGGTGAGCCATGTCAAGCAATTAATACCCTGAAATACGCCTTTTAAGTGAGTCTTTGGTCTCTGGGGCTCCCCATTGTGATGAAACGATTGGTGTCGTCTCACGTTAGCCTCGCAAAGGTGCCTTCTCTGCCTGCACATCAGATCATTAACATTAGCAGCGATGGAGAGAGAGACTGATGGAGATAAAGAGATAGACAGAGAGGGAGCGAGATAAGGCACAGATAGAGGGAGAGAGCAAAGGAGAGAAAGGGAAAAAGTGGAAAAATAAATCAAGATGTGCTTTGGTGGGACGTGCCTTAATCAGAATGCACCTCGATATACTTGAGTAGGCTACTGCATTATACTTTGCATTATCATCATGTTGTATTTATGGATGGATTACTGAACGGCCCTGGCTCTCACATACACAATGTCAGTCAAAGCCACACTTACCAACCAAGAAGGGACTCAAAATGACCACAAAGTAACATAAATACGACCACAAAGAGACACACAAAGACTACAAAGAGATCAAAAATAACTACAAAAAGACCAAAATAACCACAGAGACACAAAACCCGCAGAGAGATGCGTAATAACTACAAAGAGACACAAAACAACTACAAAGAGACACAAAACCACAGAGGGATGTGTATCACTAAAAAAAAAAAAAAAAAGAGACAAAAAAAGCACAGAGAGATGTGGAACGACTACAAAGAGAAACAAAACAACTACAAAAAGAGGCTAAACAACTATAACGTCTGTGTGTCTTGCTCATATGTAAGCGAGGTCGCGGGCCCTTCTGCATGTCTGTGGCCAGGGGCCATGGTTGTACTGCAGAAGAGAGGATGGACTGTATTTTTCTTGGTGTGTTCAAAGACGTTCTCAGATCTAAGATGAAGTTCATTAACATTCGAAAGCTACAGTTTGTCATGAGAGAATCACAGCCAATGTTTTTTTTTTTTGTTGCATTAATGCATGATGTTATGCAGATTTTTAGCATCACATTAGCCCATAAAGATAACACAGCTTTGACATAAATAGACAGAATAAATAAATGTTCCGTGTGATGGATTACTTATGTTAACTGAAGTTTGTGTAAAATGATTTCTATTATAAGCTGAAATGAACTGAGACCAATGGCTCTTTAGAAGGTAGGGAATCAATCTGAAAATGCATGGTATGCTTCAGAAAATGGCAAGCTGTAATGTAAAGAATATACACTTTGTATGAACAGTAATGGGCTAAAACATGCACAACCACCAGAAGTCCCTTTAATCCCTAATGCATTTGCGCTGTTGCAAAGTGGGCACACTTCTATGTGCTGCTCAAATACACTGAGATGAAAGTGATCCGACATGATTATTAATTGCAGAGTTACAACACATTGTGATGGTCAGTTTTTGGTTCACTGATGAGATCTGTCATTGTGAAAACTTCACAGACTGCAGGAGAAGAAGAAAAAAAAAGTGAAGCACCATTCGTTTTAGTTCATGCATGCATTATCAACGCATAAGTGG
Source organism: Bovichtus variegatus (assembly GCA_943593645.1). NCBI lineage: Eukaryota > Metazoa > Chordata > Actinopteri > Perciformes > Bovichtidae > Bovichtus > Bovichtus variegatus. The sequence goes on along the minus strand of CALSCE010009689.1, from coordinate 3,285,042 downwards.
GATGAATGCAACGCATGCTTGAGAATTGACACTGGTGGGAGCAGAGGAGAGAGAGAGAGCAGTGTGCAGAGAGTCTTAACATCTGCGCTGGAGGGATTTAAAAATGCAACTTTTCTAAATTGTAATTTAGTGAACTGAAGTAGGAGACACTGGTAACATACAGAGAAACTTTTGAAATAAAAAAGAAAAAAAAAAAAGAAAAAACATTTGCATAATTAGAGATTCTGAATGAGCAGATGTCATTTTAAGAATTCTTAACAGGATAACTGAACTATTTGTATGTCTTAAAACATGCCTGGAGTAGACCATTGAAAGAGAAGCATATTTGGCATGTGATGTCGGTGTAGCTGCATTATAAAAGTAAAATCGTCCATGTGTTTGTATTTTTTTCATAATCGGATTCCCCAACAATTGGGGAGATGTCCAATATTGAGGTTGTGTCCTTGGTATTCTGGACTGGCCCGCCAAGTGCTGTTAGGTTTAGGCAATTAAAACACTTGTTTAAGACAATTTCCTTTATGAATGTGTGGGTGATATGTATGTATGCATATGCAGGCTCAATTCTGGGTGAAGTCATTCAAGTCCCACGTGTAAAGCTTGCGTAGCTCCTGGGCTGATATTGATTGGTGCAGCTGTTTAGTTTTGTGAACCTTATTTGGTGAAAAAAAGTGAATTGGCATGTGCATCTGAGGATGCGCGCGTGGTAGTCTGCAGCGGAGGACTTGGCAGTCACAGACACTCCGTAACACACTTGGAACTGGCAGCGGCTAAATGATGGGAGAAAATAAATTGAACTCAGGCACAGCTTATTACCCAATTTAGAGAGAGAGGACGACTGGGGGAGTAGCAAGATCCAATAAAGGAACCGGAAAATAAATAGTAGAAAAAAATAATAGTGATTAGAGGAAGAAGGGAGACTTATATGTGCACGACTCTACTGATTTGGGGCTGGATGGAGATGCATTTTCAGAGAGTTTAGATGGAGATGTCTCAGCATGTTCTTCGTAGAAAGAGACCCGTTACATTTATTCAACTGCAGTTTGTGATTATGAGTGATCGAAAACATATAATATAATATAATAATTCCTCTAATGTGATGTAACAACATGATCTGGATGCAGGTCAGTATAAAAACGGACCAGACCTGCATATGGCCTTTACCTCTCACTCCCCTCACTTTCATCTCATGCGCCGCTGCACTGGCACTCCTCCCTTCGTCACAGCAGCTTACTCCTTCAAGCGGCAGAGGCACAAAGATAGCCAAACAGAGCAAACAAACAGCTCTTTGTCCACAGCACTAGCCATATATGACTAGTTCTGGTAAGGTCAAAGTTGATTTAATTTTCTGCTTAGTTCTCATTAAAGCGATTGCATTATTTCATTTCCCACAATCAAGTTAAGGGAGGAGGGGTAATCAATACATCTCCACCAAAAAGCTTTTGAACAGTGGTTGGCAAATTTAGCCGACAAACGCACTTTATGTTGGTGAGGGAGAGCCGCATCCTCTTTTTCATGCCATGTTGAGCTTCAAATGTCAGAGGAGCTGAATTGAAATATTCTTAGATTTTCTGTTCAGTTGAATCTTAATCAATTATATTTTTCTTTGTAGGTCTCTTAAGATTTGCACAAAGACAAGAATGTTCGAAGGAAATGTAAACACTAAGTTTCCGGTCACTAAGCACTGTATAGGGTGCTAAAGCAATTCTCATGATTCCCCAGTGACTATAAAAATAAAAATATTATTTATGATTTGATTATAAAATATGTCCACGTATTGCGTCAGGTGTAACACCGGAACACTATGTTGCAGTTAAGAGTGCACTACAACTAGTTAGCAAGCAGTCTAAACTGTTAGCTAAAAGTGATAAATTAGATAGTAGATTACTTAAATGTTCAACAATCGACATTAATAGCATTAATATAGCAACAAACAAATATTTGCTATGTAAAGATATAGTGGAGTAACGTCTAGCAGAGCAGAGAATCACACTTCCTCTATGGGAGCTGCGTTGTGCTTTGTTCACGTAGCCGATTAGGCCGCGCATGAGTCCTTTGTGTTGCTAGCTAATAACCACCGCTCTATAAAGCGGTTACCGGTTTTCGCAAAAAGCGTAACGCCCATCCTCCGGTTCCCCCTGAGGTTGACACTGTTAGTGCTGTCAGCACTGTTGCTGTTGTTGGCACTGTTTTCACTGTTAGCACAGTTAGCTGCTAGCCGCTGGGGCATCCGTTGCCATATTGAGGCAATCCCTGTACTCTCCTGTTGAATACTCTCCTACGTTGGATAGTTTAAAGTAATGAATACATGGTTGAAGTAGATAACTTAAAGTAATGATGAGTAGTTGAAGTAAATAACTTAAAGTAATGATAAATAGTTCAAGTAGATAACTTAAAGTAATGAGTAGTTGAAGTAGATAACTTAAAGTAATGATAAATAGTTCAAGTAGATAACTTAAAGTAATGATAAATAGTTGAAGTAGATAACTTAAAGTAATGATGAGTAGTTGAAGTAGTAAGCTAAAAGTAACAGACACACATTTGAAACTGTTAGCTAAAAGTAACGGATGAACATTTGAAATTATTCGCTAAAATGAGAGGACAAACATCATATAATTGGTTGAAAAGCTGAAGGTACTGAATAAATGGTTGAAATCGCTGAAAGTAATGGATGAATGGTCAATGGCCATTTTGTAGCTTTGTCCAAACGTCTAGTGAGAATTAATATCCCCTACATAGTGGACTCAATTTAGGCCACAATGCATTGTAAAAGGTGTGCAATGAAGGATTACTAGCTGAGAGTGCATTGTGCATGATTTTAACAACGTCCACAGATGAAAGGAGTGTCCAAATGTGCCATCTAATGCACTAATATACAGTATGATAATATATATATATATATATTTCCCTACACATAGGGAATCATTTCAGATAGAGCTTTAGTAATTCTATAAGTCATAATTTATATAATCAAATCAAAACTCAGGTGGGAACACTTCAGGTACTGTTGACTCTAACGTTGGACTGAGGGTACGCGAAAGCTGACCAATTACTTATCAGACAACGGACCTTTTAGATACATGTTCATACATACATCTTTTTGTTAAGACTCCCTTTTCTCACTGACATTTACATTATTGGATCATTTTGGCCACTTTCATTGAGTCTGGCCATAAATTCTTGTCATGCTTCAGACTGGACATTCAGATTATCTTCATCTGTTGAAGGGGGAAACACGTGTAAAATGATTTTGTTACCTCAGCACTAGTTTGGAAGACAATCTTCCTCCAGTATGCAACTTCAACAAGTGTGAGATGGAAACTTGAAAACTCCAGCCTCCTTGCAAAAGAGACAAACAAACAGCTCTTTGTCCACAACACAAATCATATATGACTAGTTCTGGTAAGGTCAAAGTTGATTTAATTTTCTGCTAAGTTCTCATTAAACAGCTTTTATATTATTTCATTTCCCACAATCAAGTTAAGGGAGGGGGATGGGGGAGTTATCAATATATCTCAACATCATCTCTTTTATTGAGTCGGTCTTAACCATTTATTCTTGCTTCATTATCGACAATACCTTCAGACTTTACATTTACTTTACAATCAATGGTTTCAGAAACAATTGTTTTTTACTAACGTGTCAATGCTCACGAATGATATAAGCGTCCTATGTCGTTCCTTTTTAATAAAATCTTGGGTGACATTATGTCGTGGAAGAATGAGTCAGAGAAATGTTTCTAATAGAGGGAAGGACCGTCGGACCAAAGAGACATAACTGGAAACATAAATGCAGCGTTAACATGTTACTGAATTGAACCATTTATTCGAAATGTTTGTAAATCGGAAAAAGAGACAAAACACTGGATCTGGTGTTGGCAGATATGAAGCACCAGGAATCAGAGCGCATGTCCATCCTATTGCTAGATCTATGGTCTTCTTGGCCTTACTACGTCATTACCACTCATTTTTCTGTCACACTTAGTCTGTTTTTTTTTTTTTCCAGCTTGCTGAGTTTGATGGTGATTCATAAGATTCGTAATTTGACCTTCTTCTAACTTATTTTTTCATTTATTTTTCTAAATTACTTCCTGGTGTTTTAGGCTACACAACCTGTGACCTGTTTGATCTTAGATGCCGTTTTATCTCCTCTTTTTAAAGTTATCTAGAATTACTGATGTCTGTTATCTAGACAGACAATTCTAGGAAACATTCAAAGCAAAAAATAATTATTTTTACATTTTTAAATAAATATCATAATAAAGTCCTTAAAATAGAAACAATCAAGATAAGGAATGGAAAACATTTTTTAAAAGATCCTGAACTGTGAATCTTGAAGTTCATACGCTTCTTTGAGAGTGTAACATGGATTTCTTTCTCTGTGTAGTTAGCATTTTGTCTTTAGGCTGTTGCCCAGGCTTGAAAGGCTTTTACTTTGGTGAGCTGCCGCTGGCTCACAATCAATCATGTGCATAATTTTAATAAGACTTCATCTTCATAGTTATAGTTGGAGCCCACCGGGGGCTTCTTTTCACTGTCTGCCAAAGTGAGAGATTAAAGTTGTCTACAGTACAGCTTTCTGACATCATTTATAGAGGCAACACTAAGCACCGGCCTATCCTGTTCGAGCTCACTGGACAGTGAGGGTCAAGGATGAGGTGCCCTTTTCAGGACCACAGCCACTACACAGTAGTTTACCCACAATCCTCTGCTCTGCACTGCTCAACAGCTTTGCAGTTGTGACCTGGACCTGCCTTTGAACGGTTAAGATGAGGTACGGTTAAGATTGAATATTTGAACTTCAGTTGAAGAATTTATGAGCACCTTTAAGTCTTTAGGGGTAATATGATTATTATCCTATATGTCTATTATTTTCACTAAATGCTGACCCTGTTTGGCCCTTGATGTAGTCCCAGTTTTTAATTGTGGCCCTCTCTGTGATCGAGTTTGACACCCCTGCTTTAGGCTGACAAAAATATTATGTTTTTAGGCTGTCCCAACAAGTATATTGTGGGCACAGAATAGGACTGTACTATGTGATAATGTGATGCGGAAATTATTGAAAGTTATTGCATCATTTCAATATTACTTAACCATGATAAAACATTTTGAATGTGTTTTTTATAACTTAAAATTGCCTAAATAATGGAATAATTTGAAAGTCCAAGAAAGGCTAAGTAGGTCAAATGACTTCCATATTTGCATATAGTTGCCATATGGCAACCAATTCCTTTAATAATTTTCCGAAAAAATGTATTACATCTGAAAATATAAAAGTTTACTTACCCCAGATAATATGGAATTTTTTTTCTTGAAGACATTTTGCCTAAATATTGTACAATTAGTCAAAGCCTCCAATCGTGATCGGGTTACGGGGCAGAGTTGACTAAAGGTCTAATAAAGGTGTGTTCACACTTTTGACTGCTGGACTGTTTTGTCTGTTTGTTTGCCCCAAACAGCCAAATGTGCCCCCTGTACAGAAGATAGCTGCAGCTATCTAGTAATATACGTTCTCAGGACTCACCAGTTCTTCTTTATTTTTCTCCAGTCTCCCTTCTTTTCCTTCTTGTCTCTGTATATTTACGAAGTCGATTCAATAAGTATTGTCAGGTTTAAACATTTTGAAGCACGGTAATGTATGATGGCTCTACATTTACGTCATTCACATATCTCTAATGACTTTGTATTCAAATATGTTGAGTCTAAAATTTGTTTCAATTAGTTTTTTAGTATCTGTCATAACTCATTTTCTCAGCTGTATGTCTCCGATTTACGTCTTGTTTTATTCCTGAGAACCCCCCCCCGCCTACTAAACTGCTACCTGCACCATCCAATCGCTTTAAGGCCCAGTCTACATCATGCAACATGTTAAGATATTATCATCCGATGTAAACGTCATTAGCATGATTTTAGCTAACAAGCCTTTCATGTCATGATTGGTCATAGATGCCTATAACTATAATGTGTACCATGTATAATACGATTATGTCAGGAAGAACTATTTTGATTGGTCATCTACAATGAGGGATTTCTAACTGTAACTGCTGATGTATCTTCACATTCGGTGAAATTCAGCAAACTTTTCTGGGCTGTGTTTGCACAGTTTTGCATGTGAATGAACTAGCGAAGCCTTTGTGACGATACCGATACACACACATAAACACGCTCACGAGTGTAGGTGGCACACAGTGCATACAGTACCACCAGCAGTCATCAGCACATCCAAGGGTCTCCCATCCCCCAGCTGCTCCCGGGATCAGGCTCCTTTTCACTGCTCACAGAGAATAATGTGCTCTGACTGATTTAGCAGCAAAAATTGTATTAGTCCATTCCGACTAATTACATGTCCTCTGTACTGACGGAGAGGACAGGCTGCACCTCATTGCTCTCTTCCTCCGTGTCCTCCCTCTCTCGCTCAGCTTTCTGTTGACTGACTCTGTTGTAATCTCATGTAATGTTTGCTATTTTTTTAATTGGAAGAAAATGAGTGAGTAACAAAGTAAAAATACTTTCTTTGTGTACTTTAGTGTGTTATTTAAGGTATGTCTACTCAAGTACATCATATATTTGTCTTTCCTGAGAAGTTTTACATACAATACAGACAACTCGGACAATATTGTTTTCTAGTTAATTACACGCTTTTCTGACAGTTTTATCTCAAATTTGTAGCCACGACACGAAACAGAATAGCAAAGAAAACTGTTATTTTCTTACTAAGTAGTCTACCGAACTGCAGAGGAGCTTTGCATCGTTTTTTATTTGAAAGATTTAGTACTTAAATGTAGTATATTGTTTGTATTCTGTTTTGCAAATGCGTATCACGATGCAGGATATACATTTAAAGTCTCGATTAGACCTTAATAATATAATATAATAGTGTGTTTTGGTGAGAAATGTTACGAGTTAATCAGCAACATAATATTTTTACAATCAAAACTACATTTTGTACTTAAGTTATTGTCCTACTTTACTCTAAGTATGAATTTTGATTATTTTTTACACCACTGTTCGAGGCGGAGCATTTTCATAAATTCAATATTTCATCAAGGTAACAAGTACACACACACACACACGGTTTCACGTGTAATCCAGTTAAAATGGCTATAATATTTAATTCATATGAGAATCATTAAAAGTGCAGTGGTGCCGTGTCCATTATGCATTCCTTTTCTAGCAGGATAAAACAGTCCTCAGATGTGGGAGCTGCACTTTGAAGTGTTGTCTCAGAAGCAGACCAACTCTTACAGGAAGTCCCTGATGTTTAAAACATGCCATGCAGGGACTAACAAAGGTGAGCACTTGTGGCTCGCTCCAAGATGAGCGAAAAATGGCCAGCCAGGAATTTGGCTAAATCTGATAGACGGCGTGCACACAGCGGACATCAAATAAACAAGAAGCAGACAAATACACGCATGGGTAATGGTGACGCTGTAATCATGTACCAACAGATGCGCACTCTCACGAAGACGCAGCTGAATGATTTGGACACAGCAGTGAAAATAATGCTCACATGCAGCTGACTGAGACTTGACAGGCTATTAATCCGTTTGTAATGGGAACTCTTTTCTTTGCAGAGATCACCATACACGTAGTATCAAGACAGGCCTTCTCTATGTAATGCAATCATCCACCATGGACACGTGTGGGACAAATTGCAATTTAACAGCCGAGAGCAGACATTAGCTTATTGTGTGCTACAGTGTTAAACTGACTCTTTAAAAACATAATCTGTACCGATTTGATTTTACGGAACCATTGTAATTCAATTTGCCTAATTACATTCAACACCGTCAATTTAAGTTCTGATGTGTCTATCGTGCATCAAAAGATACATAAAATCCTCAGTTAATGTTTGCACTATTAACTGAATCAGCTGTGAGGGAAAAAAAAAAATCCTGGATTTCACTGAAATCAGGGAATATTTACATAGCTCATGTAAACCCAGCAGCGTTCTCTGTTAGCATTGTTAGCTTCACTGCTAAAATTTTTTGCAGGTGATCATGGTGCAAGTAAAACAGAACGAGCATTTGCTTTAACCGAAATGTCAACTATCTCGATTTGTTTTGGTAGGATTTTAAAGTTGGACTCCACTTTCCTGTGTTCAATAAGTCCTTGGCTTCTGATTTAGCAGATGTTTTTTTTTTGTATCTAAAAGTTTGGGAGTACGGGCAGGATTTGCAATGACCCCCGTTCAGTTTTGCTGTGTCCAGGAATTCTCCGAGAGTCATTCTGGGAAGGCCTGTAATGCCCTTTGTTGTGGCCTGACAGTGACTGGGACATGATAACAACGTCGTGTGAGTGTCTGTGTGTGTTTTTCGTATATTTTGCACACATACATAGATTACATTTCTCTGCGTTTCCTTAGTTGAATCTGTGGTTTGATGGGCCTTCCAAGGGAAGTGGGTGTCATGAAGATAACCTGGGGAGAATGTGCTGAGCTGCGCTGGATGTTCTGCAGGAAGTGTGGTGATCACCAAGCAGGAACTCACATTCTGTCAATTTATTACACCCCTACACACGCACACTCCAACCCCCCCTAACTGCCATCTGTATTTCTGCCTCTGTCAGGCTTTTTCCCTGACCAAAAACACACACACGTACCAACACACACACACAGGAAACGGCCCGTGTGGCTCCCAAATAAGCTGATGTGTCATGCCTTCCTTTCCGATATTTCTGCAAAAGATCAGGAAGGAGGCTGCAGCACCTCTCTTCTTCTTCCTCTACCCCCCCCCCCCCCCCCCCCGTCTCGGCGAGACACAGCTGTAGCTCGTGACAGTTTGTGTTCTTCTGTTAGAATTTGCAGCTCCTGTGGTGGGAGACGCTGCCACTCTGGGAGCCATGAGTCGCTGTTGTGTGGTCAAAGTGATCACCTTGACAGAGATCCAACTTCTGCAGGTAGGGGGAGCGACTCAGTTACAGGGCAGGCAAATCGGGGACAAGATCAGCTGCAGAATAGTGTGTGTGTGTGCGTGTGTGTAACTATGTGTGCTGTTGTTTGTGTGTGAATGCGAGAGAAATCGTCCGCGCTTTATAAAAGGCATGCACTTACAACCAGAATGAGTGAATAGCCACTGTGTAATGCCGATTTTGTGATCAGTTCGCTATCCCAGTCTTATCTTCCCTCACATTTCACAACCTAGGGTGTGTGGTTACAGCTATTTGCTGGTTAGCAGGCTCAGCAGAAAAAACTCAGAGCGTGTCTGAGAAGGCTTCTTCTTCCACTTTCATCTTATCTCCATTGATTCAACATTGGGAAAAGAATATTTGAGCTTTGCTCCTCTCAATATGTCAATATGTTGTAAAAGACAGCATTTTGCAGAAATGAATCCAAAACCTCCTCCTGTGTTTTGTCCATAACTTGTTCAGCGAGTTAATGTCACCATCACCCAGTGTTACATCAGTTTTGGGATTTTTCTGAAGTGAAAGGAGAACTTGGGCAAGACTGAAACTGAGTTAGGCAAGAGCTTTTCATTCTGAAGGAACACCTGTGAGTTTGTCTGTTACGATGGCAGTGTGGTTGCAGCTTTTTCAGTGGGACTAAAGAAATACACCTTTTAAACTCAGAGGTAAACTTACACCGCTATTAAATGCATCGAACATACAGAGGCTGAGGAAATCCTGATTTGGCAGAATATATGAAACTGAAGATTTAGCGTTGATTGTGTGTGTCTGTTATCTAAAGTTGTGTTTTTAATCTTTATATAAGCAGGATTGTATGTCCTGTAATGCAGGAGTCGTGCTTATTTCAGAGAGTTGTTGCTAGAGCATTGCTGTGATATGCTTTAGAGTTGCAGTTATGTGTACTTGCTTGTATTAATTAGATACATATTCTATATAACTGCTGGAAAAAAAAACATGTGTGTTGTGACTTCACAGCAGGGCAGAGTAGAGCGTTTGTTGGATTTGATCAACCTGCTGCATTCCTGAGTGGTTAAGATTCCTGCAAGAAGAGAAACTGTGTTTGTGAAAGAGTTAGGAGAAGTTTGATTGAGAAAGAAAGAGAGAAATAGAATGTGTGTGTTGAACGAGGACGTTGTCTGGTTTCTGACATCTTTATTTTAGTGGTTTAAATGTCTCTAATGAGGATAACAAAGTTAGGAGATGCAGCTGATCTCCTGATCACGGTCAAGTTTATATATTTTGACTGGATGCAGGAAGCCCAAACGCAAAACCGGACAACTATAACGTTATTACTAACTTTGTGAAATGTAATGCAAATTGTGCAAAAACTTTTAGGAATGCAAAAAGAATTGACTGATACCATTGCTTTGACATCAGTGAATTGTTGCCTGTATACTCTGCAAAAAAAGCTTTGAAAGTCAGGAATAACATGCACATGCGCGTGTAAATGGATAAGTGAACCTATGACCTCTTCTCTACCAGTAGCCTCAAACACTCCCTCAATTGTTGGAGCAGGTGCCAGTAGCCACATTGAGAAAGAAAAAAAAGTCTCAAACATCAGAATAGCCACTACAATCCCAAACTTGAGCCTTGATTGATTAGATTCTTGTCTCATTCCACGCACCATGTGTATGGTTGGCATTAATAATTTCCAGCATGTCCTCTTCACACATACACAGGGCCGCCATTGTGGATGTTGGCCTCGGTGACTGAAGCACCATTACCTGTCAAATCTAATCAGATTCCCTTAAGTGGATAATAAGCGTGTCTCCGGCATTTACAGTAGTGAAAAAGCCAAAGTGAAACCAGGACAAACCGCTGTCACACAAAGCAGATGTGGTGTGTAGCAGTCCTGGCATCCCAGCTGCTGCTATCCGTGGTGGAAAGAAATGTTGATTGGCTAACAACTGGCATCTTGTTTGGCCTGGAGAAGTCAGATAAGAGTTCTCAGTCACTACTGACAAGTTGAGTATTGTGTCGAGCCTGTTCTTAGTCCGGCGGACGAGCGGCGAATAAGGGCGGCTAGTCTAGCTGACGAGAAGAATTTAATGCTGAGTTTCAGTACAATTCCAAAGTTGCCATGGCGGTTTAGCAGTGTTTTGCGAACCCTTTAAAAAAAACGTGCATTCGTCAACTTCTGACAGAAGAAATGACACGTTCTTCCTCTTGGAAATGTGGAGCTAAAATCACAAGCAATAAAACGCACTGTTGCTTAATCAAATTCTCTATGCGGTTTTTGTTGCTGCAGCCTTATTTTATCCAATATGACCAGTAGCTAATGATGGCTAATGTAATTTCAGCAAATTTAAGGTAAATATATCTTTCAAGAAACTTGTGCGACTGTAACTGTGGCTTAGCATTTTAGCTAAACACTACCAAACATTGTCCCATAACTTACACTAAGTAGCTGCAGTGGCCGCCGTTCAGCACGGTTGCATTCTCGCCGTTTTTGATGCTTTAATTATCGGGGATTTTACTTTAGAAATGAAACTTGTTCTGGGGGTTGTGGGAACGTGCTCTAAACGTGCCATTGTTAATATGGGAGCAGACATAGTTAAGAGAATGAAAAGGAATTATATCACGTTTATCAATCAGCTACACATATTAAGTTATATCTGTCCTCTAAATCCGCGAAAGCAAGACACCAGCATTGCACGGTATTTTGACCAGTGAATGGAAAACTTTTTTAGAGGAAGTTCAAAAAGAAATCTGGGTAAAAGACATAGATAAAATGATCACCAACTGACAAGACTAACATAATAATACCAGCGCTAACAATGCATACATTATCATTAAGTACACCCAAAAATACTCTACAGGACATAAACTAATAAAGCAAGTTACAACACTAAACTAGACGTTTTTAGGTGATAGACACTCTGAAAATAGCTCTCAAATACAGTAATAAATACCTCAAAATAGTTGTATTGCCGTTATTGTTTTTGGGAAACTGATATTATTAAACTGTCTACATTGAAACCATTGAAAGCATGAAAAAAGCTTGGTTAAAAATGGCATGAGAGTTATTTAAAACCCCCATTGGGGAACAAGGGTCAATTGTGCTGCCACAACCCCTGCAGTAGGCAGGAGAGGACGTTGGGAGCTGACCTCCGATTGGTCAGTCAGACAGAAAAGGGCGGTCTGCATGAATTAGTGACAGACGCTAAAGGCAGATATCCTGCAGTGATCAAACCGTGGGTGATCTGACAGTCCAGTGTTTGAAGTGATTATCATGCTATGCAACATAAAGGCTTACCCCCAGCTTTGGGCCTAATTAGTTCACTTAGGGCCCTTTATAAGACTTTGGTAGGGGACTGGGAAGTACAGACACTCACTGAGAAGTCAGCAGCTCAACAGGATAGCAGCAGCACATCTGGATTCCTAAAGGTTGACTTGCTGCTGCACCAAAACAAATCGATCTGAAGATTATCAGCTTTTCTGAGAATGCCACACTTAACTGACTGCAGTTACTTCACGATGCGGGACGCAACCAGAGCTTCAAATGTAAGAATGTCGAAAGTTAGAACTACTTGTTGTGTTGAACGTCATGTTTTTTTCTAATGTATCATATTTGTAAGGCTTTTATAGTTTTACTAGTTTGGCAATCTTGACTGCTGGCTGTATGTATATGCATGTACCACCGCAGATTAATAGAATATGAAAGTAACCACAAATGTATGTATTTTGTTGTCAACTTAAGTTCATTTTGTAGGGAAAAGCTTTTCCGATTGGCCACATTTTTCAGTCATAAACTGGCAGTAAATGTATGACAATACTTTACTTGTGAAAGGGCCTTAAGAATGAGTCCTAATTCTCATTAAGACCCTTGCAACACATGTCAAACATAACATGATTTGCTTTAATGTGACCGCTCTACAAATTGCAGTACTGCTGTAAGTCGGTAAATTGACTGTATAAGTGACTAATAATGAGAAATACCAACTCGCAACTATTTCTGGGAGTTGAATTAGATCATCACAGCCGGCAGCTGCTGCAAACAACTCTTGTGCATGTGTTCTTAGTTACATCGCTTCAGAAGCAATGTGCGGTCAACAGATTTTCTATTCAACTAACTGAACTTGTTTGGTTTCGCTGCAGGTACAGAGCCACCTGGAGAACTCCAAGTTCCACCTGCACCAGGCCCAGAATCAGCAGGTCAAGCAGTACCTGACGCTGGGCTCCAAGCTGGCCTCTTCGGGGGCGCAGGGCCACGCCATTCAGCACCCACATGCCCCTGGCCAGCCGCTGGCCACCGTGCCGATCATGAGGACTGGACACATGCCCTCTGTCAGCGACGGCAGCAACCCCGACAGCCCTGTTACCCTCCTCACTATGGCCAATCACGACAGCGAGGTGAGTGGGTTGATGGAAAAAGAAAGTGTCTCAATGGGAATTATGTTGTTGCTGAATATATGGAACTGAAATTGAGAGAGCTCTAGCATTGACTGGAAAAGAGTGAAATTGCGACAACAAAAATTGGAACCACAGACTGGGTGATTATGTACGAAGTATGGGTCATAACTTTCGTAGATTTCGCAACAGTCTTGACACGTTTTCTTGTCAACACTCCTTTGAAAGGAAATATTTTATAATGTAATATAATAATATAATGTTCATATAATGTTTGCCTGGATAAGGTTTGAAACTCAGAGAGTACTTCCAAGTAATCATCTAAACAAATTGATGCTATTATTGATCTCCCTCTCTCTCTCTGATGTGTTCATCAATAACTTCAGACTTGCGGTCTCTGATGAGAACCCTTTCAAGGGAAGACACTAGTTTGATAACAGATACATGTTTTTTTCCGCCAACACTGCTAACTAACTTACGAGCGAGCGGTGTAGAACTTGTCTGTTATTGGATTAGTCTCTCCACAGTTCCTCCCCTTCCTCGTGTCCACTTTGGTTTGAACGTGGAGATTTCAAAAGATCCGACTTGGACAGCATTGATATTCTGGTACAAACGTCATCTGCCTGTCCATGAGTAAACTGAAATTACTGTTCTCTTCTAGTTTCCAATGGATGAAGTTATTGATGACCTAATTAGCCTCGAATCCGGTTTTAATGATGGAGGCTTGGATTGCATGGAGTCCAACATCATGATGCAAAACAATGTAAGTATGAATCAGCTAACAGCTACATAGTAACACTATGTTTAAAATGTGACAGGCTATCTGCAGTTTGAAGGTCTTTTGTATTGATTTCTGCACAATCCTGCATGCGTTGACCTGCTCACAGTATTGCAGTTATGTCAAGTTAAGTTCCTCAACTATTTACTTCTGTCTTTTTAAGTCAAATGGGGACTTGAAAGTGAAGTTTTTGTCCACCTAAACATTTAGGCGCAGGCTTGACTTGCTTGGGAAAAAGGGGACCTGTCTCAGTTTGGGGTCAGATTAAGTCTGGAGATGAGTCAAAGTTCATTGGGGCTTAGCAACATTTCTCACATTACTCAAGAAGATCAACAATGCAGATTAAGTTAAAAAAGTGCAAAAAGAGGATGTTTGTGGACCGAGGTATATGCTGAATGACAATATGACAATAGAAACAGTTACATCTATAGTAACTGTCGACCTGCAAGGTCCAGCCTTGGGAAGACAACCAACTAGAAATGGCACCACAGACCAGCACTATCCGCGGGATTCATGGCCGTGAAAGAATTCAAAAACTCTGGGCAAAAAAAAGTGGGACAAGGGGTCCATTTGGCCGGAGAACACCGCAACACCTGAGCCACATACAGGGAGAGTTTGTGGGACGGAAACACTGGGAATCAGGCCCGACTCCTTAAATACAGAGAGGGACAGATTGGCGGACAAAGAATCGTACACACAGATAAAGTGACACGCAGTAAAACACAACAGATACTGTGACAGAGTAGGAATGAGAGGGGGGT
>CALSCE010009689.1:3243385-3270153 GCA_943593645.1 Bovichtus variegatus | reverse complement strand
GGCGGGTGTGGGAGATAGGGCTGGGAGTGGGAGCGAGGAGTGAGAGATTTTTGTTGGAGAGAGTTACTGAGCCATTGGATTGGGCTAATGCATACACTCCCCATGGGCTTGTTCAGAAATGATACCATGCTTAAATGGATCAATTCATCCTAATTAGTCATACAGTATGATGCATCACGTCGCTTCGCCGTGTCAACAGATCCAGGAACACAGACGGGAGAGCGACTGAAGTGATTACAATAGTAGTCGGGGAATTGTTGCAATCTTTCATTTTGATAAGCACTTTTGTCCCCTCCCCCCCCTCCTTCCTTCTCTTCTCCCATCTTGGTGAGATAATGAGAAAAAGAAAAAAAGCGCAAACTAAACCAACTGCAGATACTGTATGTGAAATGTCTGCAGTTTCTTCTGTTTTGATTCTTCTCCTTTTGCTTCCCATCTCCGGACTTGCCATGCAGCCTTATCACGTTCACCAGTCTGGCAGTTAGATTTGACACACACGTCGAGGAGAAAATTGGCTGCGCGCGTCGTGGAATGCATGGTGGCTTCTGTAGCATTTTCCCATAAATACACAAATGCGAATTAGACACACATGTGTGTCAGCACGCCATATCCTGACATCTCCCCAGTCCGTAAAAAGACGCCATTATCGCAGAACTGATGCACGCTTTCCCAGACAAGAAGGGACCCGTAGGAAAACAGTTTTGCCTCTGTTCAAGCAGTTGACCTAGCTAGCCTTTTCATCCAGTGAGATGCTATTTTCAACACAGAGCACATCTCTGTGTTCGGAGCACTTTCAATTGGAGGGGTTTTGAAAAGGGTGGCATTAGCAGATCAAGGCACGATGTCTGGACAAACCGAAACCTCAGAGGGCTCTAAGTCTGAGTTGGAGGTGAGGCTTAGATGGAGTAAGGCTGCACGAGGACCTTTTATTGACCTGGTTTCAGCCAGGTTAAGTTCTTGTTAGTGCGTTTTTTTTTTTGTTTTTTTTTTAACTCTTTGTTATACAAGATGAGCAGACAATCTGAACATGTAAAATGACCAGTCCTGCTGTGGGGGACATAACTCCCGGCTGGGAGGTCCAAAGCCAGAGTCCTGGGGCAGACAGCCTTCTTTGCATGGCTCTGATCACTCCACTCGCCTCATCTTTTGTCAATGAGAAACAAAGCCACACAGCAGTTAAAAACAACTATTTATGCTGCTGCTTTTGTGAGTGTGGGAAATGCAAATGTTTTTGCAAGCTTCCCCTGTGACCGACAATTGATCTTTCTTTCTCTCCCCCTCCTCTCTCCCCTTCCTAGGTGTCCCTCAGTGGCAGCATGCTGGACATCTACGGGGGTGAACAAGGTATGAACACCCCTAATGGTGGAATGAGTCCCACATCTAACCCCACAAAGCTCACTGTAAAAAAGGAATACACAGGTATGAAATCATGCCATAGCACTGATCAAACAACGAAGCATTTAATGAATAATTACATGCTCATATTGCTGTAAAAGTTCAAATCACACACATTCTGGTTTTTGGAAGAAGACATTGAGGGAAATTAAAACAAAAATGAAGGCATATTTCTACTAAATTGAAGGTCTGGGTGGATGCTACAAAGAGTGTCGCTGTGTTAGCCAAAAAAAGGCGACTTGTCCATTGTGTTCCTACTAAAATCGAGTCCAATTACATGTGTCACAAACGTCTGAGGCGATTTGTGTCCAGTGTTTTTGACAAACACTGCCCTGCTTGTAACTGGTTCCACTAATAGACTGTAGAAACGTGTAGACTTTTCGTCACAGTGCAAGAAAACCCAAAAAAAAACACAAAGGGCACTTTAAGACATTTCTTATTAATGTCATGCATCAAGCAAAGCAGCCTAATTGATTTAGGAAATAGAAAGGATGCCCGAAGAACCCTTCACTCTCTACGGGTAAATAAGTAAATTGCCATCTGTTACATTTGAGCGTGGGCAGAGAGGACAATGGGCTGCTACACAGACTTTAAATTGCCTTGATTGAATCAACAGAGACAAATTGGGAAATCCAATCTCAGGTCCCCAATTATGTAATTTGGAAGAATGCGAATACAAATATGGATGCACTGGCATTTTTGTCCCCACTCCAGGGTAGAATTTGCTAGACCGTCTTAATTACTAGTAGTTTAATAGTGATCCACAATGAGCTTCAGACATGCTGGAGGGGATATATTGGGCTCATTCAGTGTGTGTGTGTGTGTGTGTGTGTGTGTGTGTGTGTGTGTGTGTGTGTGTGTGTGTGTGTGTGTGTGTGTGTGTGTAAGGAGGTCAAACTTGTGTCTGGGGTGTGGGCTAATGCACGGAAATTCCCCATTCTGGCTGACCCCGTCACTGAACTCCCTGAAAACAACTGATTGTGTGTCTCCTGACTGGACCTTTTGTGGCTTTTTGTCTTGGTTTTCTTACGGTTTCTAAATTTGTGTGCGTTGCTAATACATTCGTTCCCCTCTGCGATTCATTTTTTTGACAGAACATGACACAAGAGTGATGGCCAAAGAGAGGCAGAAAAAGGACAACCACAATCTGAGTAAGTGTCTCCTGCCGCCATTTCAACTCCCTCACAGTTTATCATCTGAAGATGAGTTATGGCAATCCTAATCATTGCGTTCTTTTTATTCTGCTTGCTTAGTTGAAAGAAGGCGAAGATACAACATCAACTACAGGATTAAGGAGCTGGGGACACTCATACCAAAGTCGAACGACCCGTAAGTTGCAAAATCTAAATGTATTTATTGAAACAACACCCCTTGCTTCTTTACTTTATGTCACGGAAACAACTGCAAGACCTTGTCTGCCGGGGATAGCATATTCAATTCCAAGCACAAAGACACTCTAAGCGTTGTTCATTGAATTCAAATGAGTACTCGAGCACATTTCAGTCATATTTCAAGGGTGCACTTGAACTTCCATTGTAGTCCACGCTCCAAGAGCTGTACATCCTCTCGCTGGGTCCCAGCAGTTCAGCGCAAAGCATGAATGATGAGGAAAGGGTCAAATGCAAAGAAGCGGGCCACACCATTTGAATCAAAGTTTGAAGCACAATTGGAACATAGAGATGGAGTGCGGAGCTGAATTGAAATCCACCGGCCATCTTTCGCAATTGAACTTTGCTTCAAATTTAAATGGAAGGTTGGCGTTGTCGTCGTGCCATTAACACGAGATAAAAGAGATTATTAACGCTGATCGCACCAACGTCTCACTCGTGTGGAAAAGGACAATTTTACTACAGTTCCCTTTACTTAAAAAAAAAAAAAAAAAAAAAAGCAATAATATCTGCAAAAGAATGACTTGCACTCCAGCACCTCAAGTCCAATGCTCCATTTTCTCCTCCGTCTTCCTACTTAGCTCTCAGCTATTTTTACTCGAGGATTAATTTTACCTCCGAACAAGGAGGTACGAGAATGGACTTTCCACATAGCTACTTAACTATTCTATTAAAATTCCAATTCAGTGTCCCCATGTAATGTCCAATGATGAATAATTGCCCCATGTAAATCACCTTTTCTTATTCACATCATAAAAGGGGAAAAAACCCTCTGTGTTAAAACTTTCCCCCCCACTCCCCCTTTTTTTCTTTTCTTTTCCGGAGGATATTCTGCCGACATCAGGGCATTCTGAATAAAAGGTTATCTTTTACATTTCTCCTTTCTGCAGCGACATGCGCTGGAACAAAGGCACCATCCTGAAGGCCTCGGTGGAGTACATAAGGTGGCTGCAGAAGGAGCAGCAGCACGCTCGCGAGCTGGAGAGCCGTCAGAAGAAGCTGGAGCAAGCCAACAGGAGACTGCTGCTGAGGATCCAGGTAATAAAATATAACGGCCCGAACGTGAAAATGGCGACAATGCAGATTAAGGCCTACAAATCAAGATGATTCCACATTTCAAGACTCAATATTAGATCAAATCGCTTACATTACATATGATTTGCTGGACAACACAGTTTTGAACTGCTCTGGATGTTTAAAGGCTTGCCGATAACGAGATATGACCTCGCTCGATGTCTTATCATGTATCTGTAACACAACACCAGTGTTACTCCTAAGAAATATGAGTTTGCTTGGCCCACTCAACCCACTAATATCCCACTGATGTCTGAGCACTTAGTCCCAGTGCAGGGTCCAAGTAAACTTCTATTTTCACATGATAGATTTATTTGAAAAACAGCCTCCGCCACGCCTGTTCCATTATGCCAAAGAGCAGTTTTGGTGCAGACAGACGGCTCACTCTGTCAATCCCAGCTGACTCAATCGTCCCTAATTTCCACCTCCAAAACTTTTACTCCAATGATGGGAAGAAGACAAAATCTGCGATCATTTTCCAAGAATGACAAAATTATCCAGGAAACGCTGACCAGCGCTGACGTTAAAAGGAGTGCTCATCATATCTGTGTGGGAGAAGATGTCGACAGGGGAACTCCCCGAGTGCGACTCACGCCAACCTCAGTATGTGGAGGAGGTGTGGAGAAGCTGGGTGGTGATGTTCCTCCAGCGCTACGCTGTCATTGTCAATACATTTCTTTTTGGCATTCGCACGTTCTTAAGTATTTATTCAGATCTTATCGTGACGAACAACTAATGACTACGGGGGTCATTTTCTCAACAACACGAATATCTTCAACTCATGGTTTCTTCTCCTTTCTTTTCCAGGAGCTCGAGATCCAGGCACGAGCACATGGCCTCCCAAACATGGCTTCAGCTTTGGGGACAGTTGAACTCCACAAACAGCAGCAGCAGCAGCAGCCGCAGCAGCAGCAGCAGCCGCCCCTCTACCATGAGGACCCCAACAGCGACTACCTCCAGAGGATAGCCGGCGTGCCGGCGTCCATCCCTGCTGCTGCCGGGCCGCAGGATCACATCCAAGGCGCCGACGGCTGCTCCACGTTCTCCGACCCGCTGTCCCACTTCACAGACTTCTTCAGCGCCACCCTCAAGGAGGAGCACCGGCTGGACGAGATCCTGATGGATGACCCGCTCTCGCCCTTCGGCACCGACCCGCTCCTCTCGGCCGGCTCGCCCGGAGCCGCGTCCAAGGACAGCAGCCGCAGGAGCAGCTTCAGCTGTGCGGAGGATGACGACCTATAAGGGCGCCTCTCTTCAGTGACTCTTGTTATCTTCTCATGACAACACTGTTGTAATCCCCAGTGGGAAAGGGCATACACAGAGCCTCTAAAAGACAATGATGACCACTCACTGGGTTGCACGTTATTTAAATGACAGCTAACATAGCTGACACAGCCCCTCAAAATGCCACCTGTATATAAAGTGTGTAGTTCTTGTTGATCAAGGGTGTTGGAGCTCGATTGGCCCCAAAGCTTGCATTCTCCAAAGCTCAGCAGGACCAGAAATAGCTCCTGCTCCTCCATCAGCTCTTTTTTTATTTTATTTTTTTACTTTACTACAGACAATGAATATGTTTCTCTGCCTTCCGGACAGAGCAGAAACAGACCCACAAGAAAAGGGAGACATTTATCAGCCTTTAAGTACATAATGTAAATAACGATGTCTATTGTTTTTTTTGTTTTTTTTTAATCTGTTTTTCTATACACTGGTAGCTGTACAATGTAAAATATGTAAACTAATCACTGGAAAACCTGCCAAAACCGTCCGTTTTTAAAAATGAAAATACCACTGCTTCACATAAGGATTGTAAACAGTTGCAGATGTGCCTTATCCGAACTCCCGGTTTTGTCTTTAAAACAAAAATGAACATTCGACTGATGTACTCACCACAATGCCCAACATATCTTTGTGTTTTTGTTAAATAAGTGCTTATGTATTTATACATGTTTTAATCCATGTATTCCTGAAAAAGATATATATATTATTATCTAACACGTTACCTTTTTTTTAATTTTTTTAATTCTTAGTAGGGGTGGTAAAAATATAATAAACCCCTTTTTTTGGTAAACCTGATTTTGACTTGGTGTCATCTCACAGGAGAAATGAGTGCGCATTCACACACACTCGATACAAAATACACACAACAACTATTCCTAATTGCTACATGAAAGGAGGTGAAAGGAGCAACTCTCCTAAAAAATACAAAATAAAATAATAACATATTTTTACAATTCAAAACGGCACTCAACGGCAGTCAAGTCTTTTTGCGTTTCGCTTTCAACGGAAGACCTTTGTTCTTTTATAAAATACCAGAATGTATCACCATTTTGTACAAATCAGCAACATCTCACATATAATCTCACTCTGCTGTAATTCAACACCTCCGGGGGCATGATGGTCGAAAAAATGATGCAAAAATTGACCAGTGGTGTGGTGCAAAATCATCTTGCTGGACGCCAGCAGGGCTGAAAGAGTGAACAAAGCCTGAAAAGTTTCATAGTGGAAGGTGAAGGGCCGGCTTACAAGGTGGCTGATTGGCAATGAGTGGTAGAAAGGAGGAGAGAGGAGGGAAATTGGATAATAAAGACAAGTAGAGGAGGAGTAATAATTCTTATGAGCCCACTGTGAGCTGATGAGCCCTTGAGGATGAATAATGGCGAGGCATGAAGAGCTGCTGTGAGAGCTGTTAGCTGAGAGCTAAGAAAGTTTCCTGTGAGGTAAGCAGCACGGAGAGATGTGTCCTTTCATACCGCAGGAAGCGGTTCCTATCATTAACGGAGTTCGTTGGAGAAAGTTTGTCCGTGACCTCGTTATGATCACAAATACAGTTTGTGTGTATTCATTAAAACATTATTTAAAAAAAAAAAATCATTCATCAACATGTAGTTTTCTAATCATGCATTAATAATACAACAAACAGACACACGCGCGCCAATACTTCCCAAATGGATTTTCTCAAAATCAAAGCCTTGATGAATTAATGTTTTAGGGTGTTATTAGCGTGTGTTGCTCTGTAACGAAATCAAAACATTCCGCGCTCACATCTCCTTTTTTAGCTGCAAATAAGACCGAACCAATCAATCAAGCACTACGTGGTGCAGTCATTCCAACTACAAAGCGGTGAGTGATGTTTACGGGTAATTGGCCAAAGCAGTTAAGGAAGGTAAATATAGATTTTGAGGAAAAGTATCTAAGAAAGAGTCAGCATGGTTGAAATTTTCAAAAGGCTCAATTTGCATTTTGCTTTTCAGTGATTTTTTTTTCTTCTTCTCCTTTCTCATCTTACCAAACTTGGGAAAAATACACAAATCCAATTAGCGTAGTGCAGGAACGGATGAAAGTCAAAGTCAGGGTGAGAATAATACAAATGCCTTTTACCTTAATGAAAGTATTGACAGTAAAAACCTATACGCATAACACTCTTTTTAAGGCTTACCTCGAGAGACAAAGCATTACGCCCTGAAAAAGAAAAGTCAGATTAAACTTCCTAACTAATTAATTTCTCCCCATATCAAAGGCTATCATGGACAAAGTTCAAGGCCAGTTATGCACAGGCTTCAAAAGGAAATGTGGTCGGATGAGGCAACGGTGACATCAGAACAAGCGACTTTTTATTTGGAATATCGCAGTTCATCAACCCATGGTTTGGAAACTCACAGGAAAAGTGTCGACAGTGGAATTTAGAAAGCAGCGCAGGTATCCGATAACGCCGTTATGTTAGAGACATTAGCTGAGAGGAGAACATAATCTTGAGCGTGTACGACAAATTTGGGAACGTTTGCAGTCCTACAAACCTCGCCGTCGCTCTCTTCCTCACATCCTCAGAATCTACTTCATAAGAAACAGATTCTTGCTAGTTTCAATGTGTGCCAAAAACTGTACACCTTGTAAAAGAATCTTTCCACTACTTTTTTTTTTTTTTTTGTGGCACTAATGCATGCACAGCAAAATGGTCTCCCTGAAAGAATTACCTCACTCTCCGGATAAAAAAAGAAAACCGGCTGCTGTGTCGTATTTCAAACAGCAGGTGGCAGCAATGGGCTGTGCTTTTTCACATTGTGCAGTGGGCTTATATTAAAAAGAAACCCGAGGCAGGAGTGTGGCACAACACAGAACATTCGTGGTGGATTATTAAAAAAAAAAAAAGAAGAAAAAAGAAATAAAGCCAATCGAGTAAAATAAAAAATAAAAGTGTATAACCACAGTGCTTTCACATATGGAATAGTGCCTCGGCAGTATATGCTAAAGTCCATGCTAGTCCCTATACTTCCCGGTATCAACTGACAAATCTAAAGAAGGCAAGTGATGTCGTGAACCTCACAGCGGAGTCGTTCTGTCACCAAAACAACGTTGTCAGGCCTCCTGCCACCCACCAACACTGACACCAGCACTGAGCAGGAGAAGCTGTCACCTGTGCAGATGCCACAGCTGCCAGCGTGCTACAATGCACTCACCTGTCGAGCCTGCCATTGGCAACTCTTAATCACCTCCCGCTGAGGTGACTCACTTTGGAGCACGGCAAACACACACACACACACACACACCCACACACTCATGCACGGGGCCTGCATGCGTTCGCGCACACAAACAAGCCTAATCAAATGTGCTTGTGTGCAAACACAAATGTGCACATGCAAGCCCAAACACACACACACACACAGATATGCATACACAGGTGTGTATCTCATCGCGCCCTCGTAGCCACACATACGAGGAAGCTAAGGGGAAAAAAAACAACCACCTAAAAGCCCTCATCAGGATCTGGACTGTGACAAGACTTGTGCACAAATTAGGTGAAATTTGAGTGGGAATAACAATATGACAGCCGGCGGTGAGGCACCAAACATCAAGTGTCATATCTATTTTCAGCCATGATTCAGAGCTGTGTGACAAACAACACCATGCTGCTTCTCAATCAGTCAGCCCGTCTCCTGGAAATGTGGCAAACTAGGCCCTGGTTTGACTTTTTCCTTCAGGAAAAAATACGAAATGATCTGAGGTCGAGGTCAAAGTTAAAGGCGAAATATAAAACTTAGCCAAAAGCTGAGCGCTACATTTAATGATTAGGAGCTGAAGCAATCAATATCGTCTCCCCAGTGCATTACAGTAATTCATCCCATGGTTCTTTAGGGCATTAGCCTCCATGCTGCTTTTATTAAGGACCACACCCTGACCAGTGCTCCACAAACTCCCACGTCACTAGACTAGCAAGGCCCCACGTGCATTAACGATGGAACACAAGAGAGATGAAAAAAAAAAAAGTGGCTGGGCCTCCTCGAGATGCTATAAAATTAATGCGATTCCCAGAGTTTTTATGAATCGAGCCAGATGCCAAATACATAACTTCAAACAAATTGACTTCCAATTATTGGTGCGGCGCACCACTTCCAGATGTGCAACAGATGGGGCCGGGGCGACCAAAGGTGTCTCAACCCGCGCTTTGTGTTATTCCGCAGTAAAACGGCAGTACAGTTGTATGTGTTTTAAATCACCGTGGGCTGTGGGCTGGAGGTGAAAGGAAGGACAGGGGGATAGTGGAGGAAAAATGAAAGCACATCATTAGGAAAATGTAAATCTACGCAGCACAGACAGTGGAGCTCCATATGTAGCATTAATACAGCCTGATATTATGTAAAGGCAGATGAGATGCTGAGGCTGAAAGCTGGAGCTGTATCAAGGAGGTGGGGGATTCAGAAATGTAAATGTTAATGTGATCTCTGCTGTATCTTCCAGTGCTGGGATTAAATGGTAAAAAGGAACAATTATGGGTCTCGCTTTTTTTGTGCATATGTTAATAGCTTACAATATCCTTGCATGCATAAAGTACATTAGATATGATTAGAAGATATCCACAATACATAGCTTTATATACTAGAAGGTTTTACAATAGTCATAAGTAGCACTGCACTCTGTTCAATTGTTAATGAAGTCTCTTCGTGGAAACTTCCAATAATTTGATTAGTCACTGTGAAAGCTACATAAAAGTAAAACAAATGTGATTCCAAGTGAGAAAAGTAGCCGAGCTCGGACTTCTTTTCGCTGCAGAGGAAACTAATAGAATATCCAATAGTGGTACGGTGTCCTGGGAGGGTCATGGCTCTGATCCCATTATTACCACAGACTTGGGCCCTGAGGGAGCCAAAATGGGCTGTGTATTTTTCCCAGAGCCCGTTCTGAAGCAGTCTGCTGGGGCCCTATCGACTTAACTGGCAGTGTGTCTGAGCACCACAGGTCCGCCCGCCTCTGATCCTGGGGGCCAAAGAGCCTCTCCGCGCTGCCTCGTCTGTGTTCACGTATCTCAGGCTGTCTATTCAGATACAGCAGAGAGCAGGGACCATTTTGCTCCGGCCATCGTACCTCTGTGCTGCCTTTAATTCCCTCACACTGGCGGAGTTGTATGCTAATCCAACTAGCGACAGCCCCCCCCCCCCTCCCTTCACAGGTCTCTCTGCATGCACACACTTCAACACACATTTTAACCTTGTGTAATCTGGGTGACCTTGGACTGAATGGGAGCCACTGAAGAGAGGTCCCCGATTGATTTGCGATTCCAAAAGGCGGGCGCTGGCCGCTGTGCCCCCCGCCATCCTAACGCCAGGCCAACCCTCTGCTACGCCTACAAAATAAAATTAAAGAAGGACATTTAAAAACTACTTTGGCTCGTTTCCTCTGATTTTAAGGAGCATGGCGAGGTGCAGGGGCAGCTGGGTAAATGTTTGACCATGGGGGTGCGGGGGGAGTGCATCAAGATGATCATCATTAGCAGGGGGAGATAATTGGCGCTGTGTGGGCCCCTGCGTTTGGGTGCTCTGATGGGCATCTCGTCTGCATTATTCATTCGTCTTCTCTCTCTCTCTCTCTCTCTCCTATTCTCCTGTTCCCCTGTTCCCTCTCTCGACCCAGGCCAGGCGCTGGGCCTTAGGAGCCTGACTCATCTATTATA
Organism: Bovichtus variegatus; assembly: GCA_943593645.1. Classification (NCBI taxonomy): domain Eukaryota; kingdom Metazoa; phylum Chordata; class Actinopteri; order Perciformes; family Bovichtidae; genus Bovichtus; species Bovichtus variegatus. Next base: position 3,259,353 of record CALSCE010009689.1, on the reverse strand, counting down.
GATGGGTAATTGTTTATTAAATGCAGGCCTGACCCTATTATGCCTATTACCTATGTGCTGCACACCATTGTGGCTGGCAAGCGTCTGTGTTTTTCCATATTCTAGAAGATCTGACAATCCCCTGTCGAGGACGTGGGGCCGCTTTGGCAGGAGTAAGTGTCAGCATTCATGGCTGAGGAGGGAGAAAAGGAAGCAAAAAAAACTAATAAAATAGATAGAGATAGGAAAAGAGGAGGGCGCCGGCAGGGAGGAGAGGATGATGAAAAATAAAGCCAATGCCCGTGTGGCTGCCACTGGCCAGAGAAGAATCTCCTTCTCCTGCAAGGCTTGGTGGATGGAGGCAAAGACAAAGGGTGAGCTAAAGAGATGCTTTGCTTCTCATTACACTGACTCCTAATCTACCTCTGCCCTATCCTGGGCAATCCCTGCTCCAGGCGTTTGGAGGCTAAAGCTTCAAACTAGGCAGTTTGTCCAAAGCGGATTCATTACCTTAGATAGGACTACCAATGAGGCTGCTAAAATGTCACATTCAAAACTCACACAGCAGCCGGAGTCGGGCCAAACTGACACTAGAGGTCAGTGTTGTAGCAGAGTTCAGATGCCCCTCTCTTTCACCAGCAGACAACAGTGGGGCTTGAAGCAGACACAGACATTACAAAAGATAGGAGAGACTGGCAAAATAATTCAGGTAATGGAAATGAATTGAAATGAAATGATTAAGTTCAGTTAATTACTCGGTAGCTTAGGCAAATCATCTTAACTTATATCAAAATCATTATTTCAGCCAGAACGGCAGATTCACCGGGAAGATATTTCGCCAACATGTACTTACACCAGTGTATGTAAAGTAGGATCAGGCTAATGGATTAGATCTAATACACGTGGCGCAAATAAATGTGCTGTAAGAAATCATGGCGCTGGGGGAAATATACAAGGTCCATTACGAGCCACAGATGGTTCGGGTGCTGGTGACATGCTTCTTTGTAGTAAGTATTCACATCACCTCAGTATCACTTGGCAGTCCTGCTAAATACTAAATTCCTGTTCAGGGAAACTGTTAAAAGTGTTCGCGCTCATACTGTCAAATAAGTCAAAATACTCACTGAGACATCTCTACAACACAACACTGAGGAGAAAGGGAAAACATCGCCCGGCTTGGATGTGCTGCTGTGCTGGGGTATGATGTAGTGATCTGCATGATGGCATGTCACTGGTTATTGGTTGGGTTGAGAGTGATTAACATGGGGTGTTAATTAGTGGGTCGTCAGGAGTGGGTGTGTGGCTAACGACACGGCTCCGAACAGCTCGGTCACACATAAACACACGGCGCAGCTCAGGCCTTATTTCACAATTAAAATGAATTTTTACAATTAGTGCCGAGGAGAATAATTTAAATTACATCTCTTAATATGTTAGGTTTAATCAACGGCTAAAGAGAAGATACTGGAAATGAAATCATTCCTACGGAAACACAGAATCAGGGGACATGTTGAGGAAAATTCAAAGAGCATTATAGGAATAATATAGGAATAAAAAAAAAAAAAATTATTGCTCTTATGAATATTTAAGGAAATGCAGATTTAAAAAAACAACAAAAAAAAGAAATTGTCATTGCAGATTCCTTTTGAAATGATGTCAAATTATGTCTTTTGAACAACTACAAAACAACACAGAACAGGCTCTGATCTGCAAAGACGAAGCTGTTGTTGTGAAGAAGGAAACTAGTGAAACACACTCATTCTTTGTTTCCGCTTCCATTAAGTGTTATTCACCGATAAAATCAACAGCAGGCAAGAGTGTTGACATTTAGAATTACTGGACAAAACACCAAGAAATGCTAATGCCTTTTGCATCGAGTGGACTACAAAAAATACCCCATCTCAAATTAATAATATCATCAAGGAAATGAAAGAATGGCTTTGAAAAGCACTAATCAATGTCGCGTTATTTACAATCTTTCCTAATTTAATAGCACTTGTACAGAAATAGAGGCAGCCAGCAGGAATTCCGGTAGCAGATTTGCCGTAATGCTGTTGAGTTGATTAGAAGAGTGAGAGGAGAGTGACTGAGAGAGTGAGTGAGTGAGTGAGTAAGAAGAGAGGAGGGAGTGAGTGAGCGAATCGAGCCGCCCCTCTTCCCAAAGCTTATTTATTCCTCCAGCATCCAGCCCACTGATTAGCCAGCTACACACACTATTTATGCCGCCACACAATGAATGAGCTGCTGCACTTTCAATGGGCTTATCTGTTGTGCTGTGTTCGGTAAATAATGCCGCAGCTGTCAGCGGCCTCGAACGCATCATCCACGTAGCTAATGCTATGTCGGGATTAGCCGCGTTGAATGAAGTCTCGTCACCGAGCAGGGGAAGCTGTGCCAAGCTCCCAAACAGTTTACAGGACCCTCCGCCCCGAGTGGAACAAATAGAATGTAATTAAGGAGAGATGAGCGCATGGAGGAGGTGTAGTAAGACAGGGATGCACACACAAACACATGCTCTCACTTTAACTCCTGCACATGCAAATGCCTCTTTGTTAGTTTGTCGTGGCTTTTTAATACCCAGAGAGAGCAAAATACCTTCCCCCCCCCTCCACATTATGGAATTTGTCATGTTCAGTCGGAGCTGTCATAGCTAGAACAGTGTGCGCTAATGTGTGTAATCTGCTTTGCAACACATCAATTATGATGGATATTGCTCCACCGCCATGCTTCCAGGGTTTTTTATACAAGCCTGCAGGGGAATCAGTCTTTTCTTGTTAGGCAACCTGTTTAGTAAATAATGATCCACTTTGAGCCTCGGCTGATGCCGTATAATGTGACGTGTGTGCGTGTTTGTACACATGTGTGCGTATAGTGTAGCGTGTGCGTGGTGCGCAAGGATCAAGCCGACTAGATCAAAAAACACTTACGCCCAGGCTGGAATTCAATCATGCCTGCGCCGTGTGAAAAACGCCGTGTCACGTGGAAACCCGACGTGCTTCGGAACGTGCTACGAGCATGTAAAAACTATAAACATTATCAGTGACTTGTTAAAAGTATTTCCAGAGCTGTCTGAGCTAACGAAGAGAAAGAAAGAGAAATATTTAGATCTTACACTGTGTGAAACCAAAGGGAATGTTCTCCAAATCAGCTTTTACTGTTTTCTTTCTTGCGGGGATCCTCCACCTCTCCCCCTCCTGTCATCTCCACCCTTCAATAATACCGACACTATTTGTCTGTTTGGCGACCTTTATCGCCCTCTGTCCCCGCATTTTCTACTCCTTTCTCTTTCTTAGCGGCTGACGGTGAATCCAACTCTTTCTTTCTCTTCGTCTCACGAACTCCCTTCGCTCCGGTTATAAATTATGTTTCTCCACCTAACGCTCTCCACCTTGCTGTCTCCAGGACAGGGCAGGAGAAAGCATGGAGAGAGTGGCACAGATTTAATCTTGCACTTTGCTCTGAAACCATCGGGCGCACTCCATTTCTCTTCATCTCTAACAAAGCCCTACTTTTTTTTTTTCAGTCGACCACAGATATCAGAAAAAGGCCAGTCCTCTTCAAACTTTTGCTTTGAATCATTCCCTACCTGGTTTGCCCTCCTGCACCGGCGCAGCAACACTCAGCTAACTTATCCCGAGCAACCTCCAATGACTGGAACAGTAGTGGGAAATGGTGTTTCTCTCACCGAAGCTCATTTTGACAAAACACACATGTTTGGACTTCTCAGTTAGGGGACAAAGCTCTTGGAAATCGGGGGGGGGGGGCCACCCGGGCCACCCCACCCTGCAAGCCGGCTCCTCTCAGATGGCGTAGTGTTTGGACAACGCGCTTGGGGATCGGCTTTAGCTCGAGGCCTTTTGGGAGCTGCAGCGGATCACATGGAGATCTCCTTCAGATCCCCACTACAGTACACTTGCAGTACACTACTGTCAGTAAGTCAGTCTGTCTGCAAGGCAGAGAGGCAGGTAAGAGAGAGAGAGAGAGAGAGAGAGAGAGAGAGAGAGAGAGAGAGAGAGAGAGAGAGACCCTTCACTTCGAGATGAACACTTTCTTTAGTGTCAGCACAAAACCCTTAGCTGCACTGGGACTCACTCACAGAAACTGTATGCTTTTCTTTTTTATTTTGTGTGTATGTACGCTCTTACAAACCTCTGTCAGAGTCAAAAACCGCCGAGATGTTGGTGGCTTAATCTGAGAATTGGACAGACACCCCTGGATATTCTATTTACTCCATGCAAGCTGCTCCCCAATGTCCCATAAAGCCCCTTGCCTCTGAACTAAGCTGGTCAGGGTTAAAGCTCCCCAGCGACGGGAGAACTGAGTACCTGCTCAGAGTGTGTGCGTGTCAGCGTGTTTATGTGCATCTGTCTATGTGAACACACAGTCCTGTCCCCCCCCCCCCGACCCCTCCCACCACCCCACCTCTCTGCAGTGTAATGGCTTTATTTATGAAGTGGCACCAGCAGTAACAGGCAGCAGATAAAGGAGGAGATAGTGCAGCGAAGCCGCGTGCCATGCCGTGGCCCGCAGCCATGCTATCCTTATTGCTTTTAAAAGATTGATACTATTTGATGTTTTGGTCTCATCGTGTGAGTGAGGAGCAGGAGAAATGAGGTAAATACTGCTGCGAGAGAAGCATGAGGAGGTATAGGAGGTGATAGTGCGCTCCCTGCAGGAGTGTGTTTACTTTAACTGGTGAGAGTTGAAGAATTCAAGTCCAGATAAATGAAACAAATGTTCAAATTAAAAGGAAAAAGTCGCTTTAACTTATTTTATGTTCATTGAATTTAAGCCATGACTCATTGCATTACATTTAGCTTTTGACCAAAGCGACAATAAGTGCAAACGATCATGAGGATACAACTCCGAACAACAAGGATCTTGCAAGTACATTAGCTTCAAATAGGTGAAAGCAGTACAATAGCTTTGGAAAACAAGAAAATTATTATTACTAATAATTTTTTGGCCGAGGTGCTGTCTAAAGAGGTGGGTTTTCAGTCTGCGACGGAAGGTGTGAAGACTTTCTGCTGACCAGATATCACTGGGGAGATCGTTCCAACATTTTGGAGCCAGGATAGCAAACAGACGGGTTTTATTTGAGGAGAATCTGGGTCCCACTCGCAGTGAGGGAGCAGCGAGCCGATTGGCCGATGCCGAGCGAAGTGAGCGAGCTGGGGTGGATGGCTTCCCCATGGCCTGGATGTAGGAAGGGCCTGATCCATTCACAGCACGGTAGGCCAGCACCAGTGTCTTGAAGCAGATCCGGGCAGCTACTGGTAACCAGTGAAGGGAGCGGAGGAGCGCTGTAGTCTGCATTTTGCTGATTTTAATGCATTTTTGGTCTATTTGTCCAATATTTCACATGATGACATTTTGAAAGAATCTTAAATATGGGCTTTGCACCAAAAAATGTATGCTGCACTGATTGCTGTTACATACAGTGAAAAATATTTGTTGATTTTTCCAAATCAAGCAAGAGAGACAGTGTGGCGTTTGAGCTATTTTCTCCAAAATATGACAAGAAACGGCAGGGTGTATAATTTGGAGCAGCACTTTTTTACTGCAATAATATATGCATGCTTATTCATGAAGGCTTCATCTTTCACGTATGAGGAATTGTGTCTCGACACTACTGATTGGCAAGAAAATGCAAGTGGAGTAATTGTGTTAACCACAAAATAAGGTCATAAATATCAGAAAATATAGAAATCCCCAATGTTTTCACATCATTTCAGAACGGTTGTTCTCCTTCTCGTCAAGACAATCGAGCTTGAGTGAGAAAAACTCTTCTCTTGAATGAATGACTTTCTAGACACCCCACCTGCACCCGGCGCGCACACACTCGTACGCGTGCACACAAAGAGACAGATGTGTGCCTCTGAAAACAGAAAATGAGGACATTTCCTCAGTATTCCCCAAGGCAGCAGCACGCTGGCCAATGAGAGCGGCACATTTCCTGGAGATGCAGAAACCTGTTGGAGCACACAGAGCTCATTCAAACTCTTCTGCCTCTCCTCTTCCTCTCTTTCCAAACTCCCCTCCTGTTCGCTGTACTTAAAGTTTGTGTGAGTGACTGAGAGCATTAACCTCTGCTTCAACGCACCTGTGCTCCGGGCAAACCGGTCATTAAAATGAACATATGACTTGCCGTCAAATGAGCACATTCGCCGTGTTTTTCTTTCTCGTCGTGCCATTGCCAGCAAAATGCTGAGTGAACTCAACAGTTCTCTGGGGTGCCGTTCCTCACTTGTTTACCTGAATAACTAATGTGATTTAGTGTTTCTTTCGGACCCAACGACACCGGATTGATGGCGTCTGACTGCGTCCGACAGTGCATGACGGCAAAAGCAGAGATGCTTTCACACGCACAACGCAAGCACGCTTTAATGTAAACCAAATGCTTGAACAAAGCGCCGTTACTGACCAAAATATCTCCCTGCAAAGTAGAGTCGGGCGCTGTCATCACAACCGCCTTGTGTGTGTATCAGGAAAGACAGAGAGTAAAGAGAAGAGGAGGTGAAGACACTTTGTCTCTGCTCATGACTCCCCAAGACTAAATATAGCGTCTGGCTCTTGTAGCCTCCGTTAGATCCCATATTTCAGTCTGACCCTGATCTGAAGACAAAGCAGGAGCTCTCTTTTTTTTTTTTTTTCTTTTTGACCCCCCCCCCCCCCCTCTCTCTTACTAACTGAGTTTTACCTAAATTTACAGCTATGACAACAGAGCGTGGGCCTTTCAGATGTGTCATCTCAGTAAACTGCTCGTTTGTTAGCAGAGATGTTATACTCGCTGTCACGCCGAGGTCCCATCTTGTTTTGCCAGGTGGACGGGGGCCCTTCCCGCCCGCTCTGGCTGCCTGTTTTGATCCAAAGCAGCTGGTAGGACGCGATACCCGTTTAGTCTGAGAAATCAGCTTGTACAAACAAACACCTCGCTTTCTCTGTGGCCCGGCACAGGCCCAGCGCATCTGCCAACCATTATAACCCAATATCTGCCTCGTATCAGCCTTCTCGCAAAATATAAGCCAGATCCTGTTTCCACGCCAGCAAATAAACAAAACAGTCCTCAGGCATCATTATTCTTTATTAAAGACGATATGGCTGAAGCAGGGGCAGTTTACAAAGTACACCTGCAATGCCCACAGTGACCCAGTCTGCATAACCCATCTCTCAAGGGAGGTGCCAAGTGCTACTCACAGGTGTGGTGGGATATACATGCCGCAACTGACAGGGAGATTAAGTGACTCTTATGCTATTCATGTGGAATTAATTCATTTTTACTCATTTGTTCATCTCGTCATTGAACACAACATTTAAATAAAAGTTTGTCTCACAACCTGTGAAAGTTATGGAAACTCTTGTAGTCTCTCTGACACATACGGTGTACAAACATGCTGTATGTTGCCCGTCATTCCAACGCAAAACTGCCAGGCTGATGAAAGAAAATGCTGCGTTGAGCAACTCTGGAGTGTCGCAGTGGTTGAAGTGAAGTTGCAGGCCGACTGAGCACTTCTCCCCGGAGTACTAACTTGTTACAAAGTAAGGAAGCGCTTTTGGGTATGATGGAGGGAAACTGAAAGCCACTATCGTTGGTTACAGGGACTTGAAGGTTTGTAGACACCTTGCCGCACAGTGAGAGAGACGGGAAGAAAGTGAGAATAAGGGCAGATTGGAAGGTAAAGAAACAAGGGAAAAGTGAGGGGAAAGAGGCGTAGCATAGGAGGTGGAGATGGAACGGGGGAAGAGTGTGTGTGCAAATGAATGTGGGTGAAAGAGAGGGTGGGTAGTTTAGGCTTGTTTTCCTTGGCGCACCTGCCCGGAGAAGCAGCCACGAACAGGAAGGTCTAGAAGTTAATTACATCAGCTGTCCGAGCCAAAGTAAACGGCAGCCCCTGATGGACGCTACAACACCTCCTCGCCTCCCAGCAGGCACTTAGCCTGCTTTAAGTTGCCTAGCTGAGCGGCAATGACCTGGATACAAATCTATACAAAATCTGAGATTAACTGAAATATAGATGTTGCTTGCTTATCTTTATGTTCTATGCATTGACATATTTTTGGGATTAGAATTATCTTTGGAGGACTTTTTAGGGTGGAAACCTAAAGTGGAAGCCAGTTTTGGCAAACGTCTAAATTCCTCACTCCGTATGTTTAGGAATGGTTTTGGCCACTTCTTGTGTCCCTGGAAGTCTCTCTGCTTCTGAGTCTCCGCCACGCTCTTCTCCCATTGAGCGAGCCTTGTTCCAAAGCACTGCTCCCGGTCTTTCTTTGCTCTTAATCATTCTTAATTTCACATAGCACCTAAGGGTGCCTTTCCTCGCCCAGTGCTTCTACCGATCCAGCCCCTCTGGCCAACCCTCCAACATCGTCCAGCCTCAGCTACTCACGCAAAGACCGCCGGTACCCATCCAACCGCGAGCCTCCACTCCATTCAACCTCTAAGCCATGTGGACTTAAAAACACGTTATCTCTCAGTACACTCTGATGATCCCTGCAACATTAGCATAACTTAACTGGCACCTCCGGTCAGCCTTTATGAGTCACTACAGAGAGAGAGAGAGAGGGAATACTTTGACTCTTTGAAGAATAAAATATACTCTACTATGGGGTCATAACTTAGAGAAATATATGAATAAAGCTTACAGAACATTATTTTTTTTTTTAAAAAAAGGTTGAATATTGCAGAACTTTTGTTGCAAATGCAACATCATCTGACAACGCACCGTGTCGGCCAATGGAATACATGGGCTTTGCAAAAACAATGGTATTCTACTCTTTACCATTCTATTCATCGAGATGAAAGATTGAAGTTTCCAGAGATGTAAAAATATGTCTCACTGTACAATGAATTGCCAGTTTGAAGTCTTCTTAGCATGATGTGCATTTGGACGGGTCTCTCTTGTCGCTACCACACAGTGTTGTCCGGGTTTGCGTGCTCTCCGTGTTTTCATCCTTGAACTTTAACCCTTTCACAGTGTGTTTCCTGTTCATGAAAGTTCATGAAATTCAGTTGCGCTTAGCTCCACCTTCTCGTGTCATTTCTGGTTCCAAAAGAGTAAAAATGGCGACGGCCAGAACGGCAAACTCGAGGCTTTAAAACCGCAGTCCACAAACCGACGGCTGACGTATACATATACAGTCTATGGCTACGACTAGCAAAACACCAGCAGCACTCACCGAAATCGACTCAGAGTGTGCCGCTTGGTTTTCAAAATGGAAACGTGGTCCTTTCAAATATTTACATGATTTATAAGCTCCCCTTCTTTTGTGTTTAACCTGCCTTTGACTGCAAAGTTTCAGCTTGAAAATGCTAGCTCATTACCGTTGCTTCAGTTCGATACATTAGCTTGTGTGCTAATCAGAAGTGCTTATTGTTATATGGATTATTACACCTGAAAGCCCTCTGAAGGCTTCGGAGGAGGGATTTTTGAGATGAAATACAGCATTGCCCGTGCATCTTTCTTCGCGATGTGGTGAAGGAGGAGTGGGTGGGCACATGAAGGAAGGCGGCACATCTCGCGTCTTCCTCGCGCTGTCACTTCTTGCGTCCTCTCCTCTCTCGTCTCCTCTCCCATTTCCTTCTTGGCGGGAGCAGTGCGTGGGAGTTGCTCAGGAGACATCATCATGAGCCACTTCACTCGAGTGCTGCCTTCAATCAGCCCTCGAATTAATATTAATCATTTCTCCATCCCCCACACAACAACCCTTTCGTCTCCACGCTGCTGCTGATAAATACTGATGTGAGGAGAAGCAGCAAGTTAAGCACTTACAGATGTATATGGACATATGTCAATGGCCACACCTTGGTGACGGGCATCTCTTTCTTTCCCTCTACGGCTTTCTGTCCCAGTGGCTTCACGGTTCAAACTGCCGTTCAAGACTTAATTGTCCCTAATCACCGCTGAAGGTCACGGCGACTCAGCAATACATCTCCCTTCCTCTGCCCCGTCCTCCTCATCGCTCCTCTTTTCTCTTCTCCAGCCCCCTCCTTTTCCTTAACCACCACTAGACGTTTGCAGAAGAAGACACAGAAAGCAACTGTCCATTAGAAATCTTCAAAAGAAATGGAGAAAAAAAAAAGAGCGAAAGCGTAATGAGGACCTTTATTATTTTTTTTCCAGCTTGGAAACATCTACTGCCTTGTTATGACGGGCATGCTGCCTCCAAGAGAAAAAGTGGAGCCGGGTAGAAAAGTACGAGCCCTAAAATCAGAAGGGATCATCCAGAGCAATGTTTGTGTGTGTGTGTGTGTGCGTGTGTAAAGAAGAGCGCTAAAGATGGCTGAAGGTCAGGGAGACATTGAGGCAATCACACTAATGAAAACAAACGAGGGATACAGTTGGAGGGAGAGAAAGAAAGAAGGGAAGGGACAGAGACAAAAAAAAGAGAGTGGGGTGTGTGTGTGTGTGTGTGTGAGGAGAGATAGTCTGCCTTGCCTCAGACTAATCAAACACAACAGTGCTATAAAAGGCTGGTGAGAATGTACAGATACATAAGCGAGCGCTCATGTACTATTCTTTTATTTACATGGCCTCCTAACCTTTAGTGAGACTCGAGGCACACTCACACACATGCTGTACTCTACATACGCACACACACACACACACACACACACACACACGGCAGTAGCAATATGTGAAGGTTATTCATGCAGAGGGATGACAGTGTTTATTCAGGGCTAGCAGGCAGACTCTGTGACATTCAGCTTGGAGAAAATGATTAATGCTACAATATACGTACATAGGCACGAGGAAAAAACGAAGAAGAAGAGAAAGTGTGGCACCGGTCCTTCATGGAGAGCAGAGGCCTTTGTAGCCACATGTGCATTGTCTTTCTTTAGCTCACTGTGCTACATTTGTGTGTCTGTAGGAGCGGGTTAGAAATTCCAGACAAGTGATCATGACTCTGATATCTGATGCTTTGTCAGTTTTCATATCAAAAAAACCCTAATTTGTTCAAACATGTTTTAATATAAAGAAACAAGGAGAGAGAAAGAGAGAGAGAGAGAAATAAGGAAGGACACAAAAATGTGATTATGAAGAACAGAGAGGGCGAGAGAGAGCGAGAGAGAGAGAGTGGTACATGAGCTGTAAGTGAATAAAACCTCCATTGCGACACTGAATGTAAAGGAAGTGGGTTTTTAATTAACAGCGCCGCTAATTAACGAGTGGTTATAGATCAAAAAGAGATACAGAGGCACGTGGAGACGTACTGTTCGCACACACACGCCGCACAAATTGATTCAAATACACACTAAACAAGTGTGTGGTAATTGTAGGATTTGGGAGCAAATAGAAGCATCTTTTATAGGTACTTTTCCCGATTCAATTTGAATGTGAATAACTTTCATTAACCACCCACGGTTCTGCCAACGGGATGCTTACATTATGTACAACTTTCACAGCCTGCTAGTACTGTCAAACATTAAAAATAATATCGACATGTAATATGTGTGCATGAAGAGGTTGCGGGAAGGTTAAAATGCCAGTTTTTTTTCCAGTAAAAGATAGGGATGGTTCGGTATAAATGGGGTGGAAAGAGTCAAAATATGAGAGCAAGATGAACGGAGAACAAAATGGAATAAGTCAAGTGATCATTTTATTACTTTGCTCCCTGAAAAGAATCCCCATCTTACACAACTAGTAAGTAACAACCTTTGTTACAGTGAACCAGCCATATATATAAATAAGTATGTCTGTTACGTAACTTAAAATAAGTCAACGTTGAGTTTTGGTTTTTAAACGGGACACAAACGGCGGCCTCCTGGAGGAAAGTCCTGCTGTGTTTATGGACCGGTCCATCCACCTGGACCTCCTCCCTACGTGGTATTTCACCCTCCTAAACAACGCCTCCTGACTCTCCGGCTGATGGGCTTACATTGCATTTACTTGCTTCTCACGCAGACGCTAAAAGGGTGCCTTGTGCAACGGTGTCAGACGCCGAGGGGTTGTGAGAAAACATCTGTATTTTGACGGCCTGGGAATGAGACCTGGCTGGACAGTCTCTCTCCAATTAAGAAAAAAAAAAAAAAAACTTGTGGAACCAAGTTGCTTTTTAATTGGAAAACGACTACTGCCAGTTTTCTCTTGTTTTTAGAACAGTTCAAACTTGAGGCTCTTAACGAATCATTTGGGATGATCATTTGGCTGATTGGCCAAGTCAACTAGCCAACCCGTCAGTCAATCCAACAGTCAGCAAGGCGTTAAATCATCCAGCGAGCCAGTCACCCGGGCAGCCAAACAAACTGACTCAGCAGCTTTCAGACAGCATCCTGGCTGAGCTGAGCCGCTCTGTGCCGGCCTATTCCACTTCAGAGGAAGCCCTCTAGTTTATTTTTCATTGGAAGGGGATTTGGCTGCTATCAAGTGGTAGCAGCCCAGTATCAAACGCACGTCTGGCTTGTAAACAGGCAGCTGGCAGCTCTCCAAGCTCCCCACAGCGTGTAGCGCGGCCGAGCTGAGCGGAGTGGAGTTGTGACACTGATCCCACCCCTATCACTCCCCGACAGCCTGCGCTAATAGACCCTTCAAACACTCTCACCTCTATCTATATTTTATTTGAGACATGCCAAGTCTGTTGTGTGTATACGTGTTTGTCTGTGTGTGTGTGTGTGTGTTTGCGTAAAACGACTGTGGATGTGCATCATGGTGTGAGTGTGTGTGTGCATGTCTCTCTGGATGAAGCATCTTCTTTATTGCTTGTTGTTGACATGGATCCCTTTAGCCCTTAACAGGAGTCAGTGGGAGGGCTAAGCTGCTAACCAGCCACTCTGAGACACACACACACACACACACACACACACACACACACACAATGCACTGCTTCACAAGTCGAAAAGCATTATTCAGCAGGTCAACAGCCACTCTCACAGCGAGTGTTTGCGTGTGTTTGTGTGTGCCCGTGTATACAGTATGTACATGTCTGCTGGGTGGGTGTGTGTGTGTGTGTGTGTGCGTGTGTGTGCGTGTGTGTGTGTGTGCTCGCGCTCAGCGCTTCAGGCTAAGGCACTCAGAGTGAAATTATGTTCTCAGGCTGGCTCCGTGTTGCCCTCTTTATCCTGACAGGCGAGGAAACAGCCACAAATAAATAAGCAGAGAGCTCTCTCCCCAGACGTGACCGCCATGGCATACCAGCACTCCAGAAGACGGCGTGAAGAAAACAGAATTGTATTTTATTGTAAGGGGTGGCAGGGGACTGTGACTCGATAAGCATGGTGCATTTGTTGTATTTGTGCCACTTAAAGTAAAGCTGCTTCTGTGGGGATGGATGTTACAGGGGCGTGTGAGGACACAACAAGCATGGAGAAATCTGCTTCAGGAGACAAGGGCCATGTACAGTCCAAGGCAGTATTTTTTCATTATTATTATTTTTTTTAAATGCAATAAAACTGGCTGCATATTATAAAAAATGTTATTTGTAAAGGTGTAAATATGAGATATTTTTTTAAATACGTTTTTTTTAGAGATTTTTGTCTCATTTACATTCGACATGCATGATGCTTTTTAAGTGACGTATGAGTCTTATGTCCACTTATATCAGTATGTGTCACTGTGGCGTGTCATAAAGCAGTATAACACATTAACTGTGGCTGGAGGACGCCCACACCGGCACAGGTGTTTTCTCTTATTCTGGCCAATTAGTTACGCAGGGCATCAAGTGATGTCACCAGACGCCATGAACCAATCAGGATGATACAAGTGTAACTTCTCCGACACGACAGGTGCAGCAATCTAATAGGAGGGTCAGGGAGCTGTCAATCAATCAAGCGCAGTCCTCAAACTTGAAAAAAAAAAAAAGTGAAAGAACTATAATACGAGAGGTGTTGATGAATGAATGTGATATGAATGTCCATGTCTTGTGTCTTAGATCTTGTGTACGTGACTGTATTAATGTTTTATGTCGGCTTGACACCATCCGAGGATAGTATAGTGCATGCTATCTTATACATCAAGGTATTAAATAAGTTTGTTGGAAAGAGATCGTAAGCAATAGCCCATGGTGCAAAGCATGACATTAAATAAAGATAATTATTTTAAAAAAAGATTTAAAACAACTACTGTAAGATAAACCTATGTGGTTCTGAAAAAGAAGATCAGTTCAATTCTTGTCTGGTTTAAGAGATTGCAGGAATTGCACGATCAAATGTGCAAATTTAAATCAAATCTAGCTGTGGATATATTAAGAATTAAGAGTGAAATGTCTACGAAAAATGGGCATAAAATTCATCCAACCGCTCCGTCACGTCTATTTCTGGAGGCTGATTTGGGATTTTTAAGAATCTGATGATGATATATTGGGAGGAAATAATTTCTTATATCAACACATGTAACGGTCAAACTTTTAAATACTAGCATTTTTGATAAGGATCGATAAGCATGACATTTTACAGTTGAAAAATAACCTCGTCAGGGCTGTTCTATGGACAAGTGTAATGGTGACGAATCTCCACATTTCTGTACAACCATTTCTTGTTCCTTATTGGGCAACATGCTAATACAATATAGGCTACATCAGTGATGAGCTTATATCAGTCATTTATCTCATACTGTTTTTATCAAAATGTCATATACTGTGTAAACAAACATGAATCCCGTCATTTGAACCGACTTGAATGTTTTCTGATTTCTAATGCAGTCAGTCCTCAGATGACAAAAGCAGAAGTGTGTTTTAATGTCTCACGCGATTGCCTCCCATCACGAACCTCCACAACACAGTGAATTCTGACCCAAATCCTGATGTCATGGCTGACCGTCGTGTTCATTCAGTTCATACAAACAAGGTCTTGATGAGCGCGCGAATGCAGAGGCCGGCAGCGATCGGCCATTTTATTTTTCCTTTTCCAGCCAGGGAGACTCGAATCGATTTTTTGTGTTGACAGCGGTTTCATTGAAATGTCCACATCTATAGACAAAAAAGTGTGACTGTTCAAATGGTGGCTGATGATAATGAAAAGAAAACCCCCTCCCCAGCTGGCCTATAAAAGACTTGCAGAGAGACATCTTTGAAGGTTCTCCTTCAAAGCCCTGGCTTGCCTCCACTGCCGCATCAGGGGATTTCTGTTATTAATTGAAGTTAATTTTCTGGGATATCAGTTTGCTGGGCACGTGGGAAAGATTGATAGCCCCCACGCGTCTCCCGAGTGTTGCGATGTGGAGGGGGACGGGCGAGAGGACAGAGAAATGACACTGTTCCCTCACCATCCCAGAACCCGGCTTTCACTTTTATCATCGCCAAATCAAATTACAAACATCGGAGGCCAACCTTGGCTGGAGGAGATTTCCATAAGATTAATTAGGCCGGCTAGCCAAAGACAGAGTGGGCAGGGAAAATATGAAATAATAAATATAGGAGGGGGTGGAGGTGGTGATGGGGGCGGGTAGGGATAAGGGATGAAATGTGTGTGTCTGTGTGTGAGAATGGGCAAGTCAAATGGACAATGGGTAATTAGTGCAAGCAGCAGATTCTCAAAGGCACGGGGAGGACAGCCGAGCGTTGGCCCCGTGATGTGGAGGGCCATACGGCGGGGCCCACATTTAATTAGCGCCACTTTGATACCCACAGGAGTGCCAGGGGCCCGGGGGCAACCTAAACAGTGACTGACAACCCCACACCTCCGGACGCTCCCTGCTCTCCAATTATAGATGCACCAAGCTGAGAGGGCCCGGTGTAAACCCTCAAACAGAGGAACTCACGTGTGCACGCACGCACACATGCAGAGACATACACACCGCCGTACTGTATGTGCACAAAATGCCCAAACAAGCCAGCCAGCCAACCAGGCAGCTGGCTCCAGCCTCTTCCTATTTGTGTGCTACAAATTGGCATTTGGATTAAATGGAGTTTGAGATGCCCTGAAGGCGGGAAGAGAAGACAATCTCTCACCTGGCCTGATCTGCTACCAGAGCAGACGTTTAAAATGAGGATTAATTTTTTTCGGGGGGTGGGAGAGAGAGAGAGAGAGAGAGAGAGAGAGAGAGAGAGAGAGAGAG
>CALSCE010009689.1:3215876-3243285 GCA_943593645.1 Bovichtus variegatus | reverse complement strand
AGAGAGAGAGAGAGAGAGAGAGAGAGAGAGAGAGAAAGAGAAAGAAGGAAAAGAAGCACGAGAGCAATCCTCTGCCTCCGTTTCCTGAGACAAGGCGCATTTGCAAACAGGGGGTAAAAGCAGGCATATGCAAGCGTGTGCACACAAAGCCTTGGCGTGCCAGTGTACAATGTGCAATATTAATGTGTGGAAGAGAGTATGAATAAGTGACTGGAAAGCAGGAGCTTTTTGCTGTGTTGCACTAGTCTATTTTTAATGCACAGGGATGTGCCTGACACCACAACATTTTACGGCGCTTGAGTTACGCGAACAAACAACGCCTGGCTCCATGAATTATGCAACACCAGTGTTTCCATCCAACCCCAAAACACATATTTAGTAAACAAACTGCTTACTCTTTAGCTAACAAGATGTTTGTGTAAATAATAGATATTCAAATCTGTTCCTCTGACAGAGGGAAAGAAAGTTGCCCTGTAATTTGTTGTATTATTTAGCACGTTCTCGTTTCCTCCCGCTCGCGGACTCCCTCGTTGCCAATTCGCGGCGCCTCGTTGACAAACACATAAATGAAAACATCAACAGCAACGCGGCTGTTGTTCTTTCTCAATATGCCCCGTGAAAACACGTCTCCTCTCCCCCGTAACAAACCGCCGCCTGTCATACATGAATTACCAGACTTTGAAATAGTAATCCACATGACATATATCCCTCACAAAAGGAAGGCAAATGTGAAGATTCTCACAGTGAAAAGCCAAAAGCCTCAGATTTGTTTGAATCAAAAGAAATCAATAGGATAAATATTGCATGTTAAAGATGGCAGCGTTAACCATATGGCATCTAATCACATTCCTTTGCTTGTGCTGTCAAAGATAATTCCTCTACAAGTCTCTTATGGGAAAGCACAGCAGTGCGCTCAGTCATGGTGAAATGCGGAGACTTTTCTCCAACAGATTGGCGTCGTTGCCCCCGACAACGCCGGCGTACACAACGGGCCGCATTGTGTTTATCCAGGGAGCGGGAGGTTGTGTTGTTCCATCAATAAAGCTTGTTTGATTGGGGATTGCCTTTAATCGATAGAGGAAATCAAACAAACAGAGGCCACTAATGGCTGGATAATCTGTGACAGAGATCTGAAATCCACTAAAAGCCCGGGGGTTTGATCCACCCCCCCCACCCCCACCCCGGGTAAAGGGAGGGGCGTGGGGAAGCACATGAACACAACAGCCTAGCTGCACAATGCATGCGCAAGTTAGGCAAAGGGCATATGATGACCGCACGAGAAAACAACCTGTTGTGAATTTAGCTAGGATTACGGTTTTATTCTTGGTTAAAGATGAAGATGTCCACTTTAGGTTGAAACCAAACTTGGGGATAAGCAACAAATAATCCTGTTTTTCCAAAATGCACTACCAAAAGTATTATTGCTATTATATTATTATCAAATATTATTAGTATTAGCATTATGTTTGAATTAGTTAAATATTATTGTTTTCATTAATTAATCATTTTTATCTGATCTATTATTTACTCATTGTTTTCTAGTGTTACTTTTGAAGAGTGCGCCTGTGTCTTTTGACATTATGTTTGTTTATATGAAGAAGAAAAAAGTTTTATCATCTTTGACAAATGATGTCTCACAATAAAAAACACTGACATAAGTAAATATATGCAATCTTACAGCAGTTACACTAAGTTCCAGTCAAAGTCGTCCAAGCGTTCCAGGTGCGCGACGCAAAATGTAAAAAAACATGGCTGACCGTGACACACAGTTTTCTCTGTGTTGCCTGACAGCAGACAGGATTGTCACCTTGTCTCGGCAGAGAGGCGAAGTCAAAGGTCTGGACCTAGAAAGTGTCTTTGTGCCACACAACCTTGTGCTCGTAGTGTGAATTATAAAGATAGCCGGTACATTGAAAACAATTGCCATAAATCTATGTATCTTGTTAACTCTGTTCCCGTCCAGCTACATCGGTCAGTAAATGTTGTATATTCGTGTTCACATTGTCTTTGGCATTTTTAATGTTTTCCCAAATAACTTTTATGCAGTGCAGAACACAATTGACGACATACTATTTTCACATCAATTTACATGAAGAACCATTCACCAGTCAGGCTTCAGTGCGGGCTTCTATCGCTGTGTGACGTCAGAATACTGCTTCTTCGTGTCAGGGTATTTCTTCCACTTATTGTGCATATCCCACATGATATGCATTTTAGGACATCGTGCTCATTTCACACAACTTCAGACCAGGTTACACACACACACACACACACACATACAGATTATATTCACCACAGGGCTAATGTCATGCCCACCCATCTCCACCACCACTACCACATTAGCCCATTTGTCACACTCCTGGCCCCCGAGGTAGTCCATGGAGTCGACCCTCTTGACCCAAACTCTCTCACCCAACTGCCTCCAGAGCCGCGGGTGTCCCCTCTGTAACCACCAACAACACTCCCATCTACCCTAACCCCTCCAACCTCTCGCCAACCTTCGCTCTGTCTACACATGCAGCCTGGGGAACCTAAAGCAGCGCCAGATGGGGCCTCTTGTTGCCACAACAGGCAGTCATGCATTTGTTGTAAAGCCGCCTCTCGTGCTCTCGCTCTCCTTTGCCCTCTCGGCCTCTCTTGTTCGCCTTATACATATTGATGTACAGAAATTTGGCGTGACGCGCAGAAGTTGACTCAATTCGTGTAGACCCCCGACAGCTGTCAGACATTACATCCAATCAGTTTGGCTCTAACCAGCCATTGGGCAATAAGCCCAGACTGTTGAGCACCAATGGCCTTTATTGGAGACGACAAATTGGGCCCTCTCAAAAACTCGGCCATTTGCTCTGTATTGCAATTTGTCACCGCTTCGCCTCCATTTTTTGGTGGTCACCACTCAGTATTTCACCTTTCCCATAGGACACGTTTCCACATACTGCATTAGAGGAGCTGTCACAATCCCCCCCCCACCCACCTTTCCTGAACTCCTCTTTTATGTCGCACCTCTCATCAAAGCACCTCTCACTCAGTGATTGACAGAGGAAGTTGCCAGCATCTGCTATTTACCCCTCCTTTACGTCCCGATATCTCGCCTTCTTCGAGGTGACATTGATTGTTGTTAAAAAACAAGATCTATATGCATATAAAATCCGTGAGGATCGTCAGGTTACCAGCTGTTCAGTCTTCCAAAAGTATTGCTTGTCATCTAAGAAATGCTCCTATTTTTGTCGTGATGTGATCGAGTCACACATCGGTGAGGCGTAATCAAGGCTCCGGGTTTTTCAAAATCAATCTCTCTGACGGACGAGCAAGATCAAATCAATACGACAGTAGGAAACAAGCTAAAAGGGACTCCGTGCTTCACTGTGACGTTGCGTTCTTCATTTAGGTAACATAACAAAAATCATTTCCTTTTCAACACTTTTTCTCAAGACATTGTTTACTTCACTTATCATCAATTTCCACATCAGCGGTGGATTAATTGGACTTTACGGTTCTTGATTCCTGAGCTTCTTTGAGCTCCATCGCACTTTTTCTCACATTCCCATTGCAATTTGAAATCTCCCCCCGTATTTCCATCTGCCAGTTTACCCTAACATAAAGATCGTATCGCATAAAGAAGTCATAAACTTCACATTAGGACAGGTATTACTGGGCGGCGAGCAACATTAGGGTCGGGCACGCAACTCATGCTGAAGTCATCAAGCCATCGACCGACAGCGCGCCTCATCCATCCCACAGCTGCGATCTATTATCTTTTTTTTTTTTTATAGATTCTGTATATCAACAAGGAAAACATTACATAAAGGGTTCCATATGGTCAAGAAACGCCATTGTGCGCGTTGGACACTAAATGGTTTGGAGTAATTTAACATGATCCCTTTGGAGAAAGAATCTTGCCCCCTTTCCAGCAAAGTTTCTGACAAAAGACACAGAAAACATGTGGTGTTGATGCATGAGAGTGCAATAACATTTACTCTGCAAATCACTACCACATTGGGCTGCATTGTATCAGGTAAGTTGACTTAACAATGACTGTTCGTACAGTAAATTGTACCTCATGTTTCTACTAATGAAGGAATAGCTAGAAAATCATCCATATCTTTTCCTTTTTTTTTTTTCAAAGCAGACCGAGTCATTAATAGGAAAAAGGTTGCAGACATTTCCTGCTACAGCACATTTAGTCAATAATAAATCTACATCAATTTGACATTTAAGGAGTCAAATTTCCCCATATGTACATGCATGACTTGTGACAGAAATTGCGCTTTGTTGAGTGAATTTGTCTGCATGTATTTGTTTGTTGGCGGGGCCGCGTGTCTCAGACCTGTTGTATCTTGGCTGCTGGTGTTGGCCGTGGCCCAACACTTCCAATTAAGGCGAAATGCCAACAACACGCTGGCTGCTGTATCATCATGTGTGCCAGGCAAAACAGCGGAGTCTTTGCTCTGCGACGCTCTGCTACATTAAGGTTTTAATGGCTATCAGTTTGTCACTTAACTGCTGTAAACACCCCCGTCAGTGAACTGTGAGCAGAGGCAAATCTGTTTGTAAATTAATGAGGGGGGGGAGCGCTGGCACCATGCCAGGCCCAGGCTGTAGAGGCAACAGGCTGGTATAAAGGTCGGGCACAGTGAGGGCTTGAGCGTGGGGAACAAGTAGGGATGCACGATATTGGATTTTTGCCGACATTTTTTTGCAGATTGCAGATACCGATAAACTCACGTATTTCGTTCCACCTAATTGCAGAGAACATCAAGCACAACTGAAAAACTCACCCTGCTTTCATGCTGTCCCTGAGACAAGCCTGACAAGGAAACACATGTGATAAATGAAACCTCCACAGCGCAGACACGTTTGTTTTGGCACATTCACCGCATCTCATCGGTGTCACGGCGTCATATCGGAGGAATGCCGATATTTTAACTATCAACCTCCGTCACTTGGTAGTGCTGTTTGTTTTCCTTTCCGGTTGTAAAACTTTCACTTTAATGATTCAGGTCAAAAACGAAAATGTGAAGTAGAGTAGCAAACAAAAGCTAAGAAACAACATTTCATACGAATAACTCTCATGCTATGTCGAGGAGCAACATGTATCTGTAGGACGGTGGT
The DNA here is from genome assembly GCA_943593645.1 of Bovichtus variegatus. NCBI lineage: Eukaryota > Metazoa > Chordata > Actinopteri > Perciformes > Bovichtidae > Bovichtus > Bovichtus variegatus. The sequence goes on along the minus strand of CALSCE010009689.1, from coordinate 3,238,173 downwards.
TCAGATTTCACACTGAACATTGCTCCAGCCTCCATCAGCGACGTGTCGGCTGAGCTAATTCACTAAATAGTCTGTGTGACCAACCCCTGGCCCCACTCCACCCTTTTTCCTCACTTCAAAGTAACTTTATTAGGGGAGAGATTACACTGCACTTAACCTCTAATGATGCCATATGAGAGGCTGAAGAAAGAGGTTTCTGCACGATGCCGTTTTATTTGATAGTTTCAATATGAAGAAAGGAAGGAGAGCAGCTGGAGGAGATGAGGGCGTGTGAAGCATGACAGCTCCATATCTGTACGCCACCACTCCTACCCCACCCTCTCTGACGACGTACAGCTGTTTCGCCCTCCCTCTATCCTTCCCCTTCACCCTTTCCTTTCTCTCTAACCTCCCACAATCGCTTTTTCTCCTTTAGTCAAACTCCCTCCCCCTCCCCCCTGGCTTTTTTCTCCCCACAAAAAAAATAGGCCAAGGTAACTTGCCCGCCACCGCCACCACCCCACCCCTCCCCCTCCCCGGGGGTTTGTGTGATATTTAACTACGGCTACAGTGGCATTTACTAATTTTATATGTGCAGAATTTATGTCAGATTCTTATTCAGCGAGAACAGGGGAGAGGAGCAAAGGTGGCTGGCTCCGTGTCCACTGTGTATACACTGGTATTATGTGAACTATTCACAACACGTCCACTGACACGAGCATCGCTATTTTGTCTATAACGCCGCTGCTTTCCAACCCAGGTGCCACAATTAAAGCCTAACCTTAGCATTTGGAGAGGGAGACATGAAGGAGCCAATTTGTTGTCCACCACGCACCCCGGCTTCGATACAGGGTGGCTAGTAGAGGTATTCTTTTTCTTTTCTCACAGCCCAGGGGCCACATCTTGTTGACAGGGGTGCGAGGTCAATCAGATACTACCGATACAGCGACACAGACAAAAGACGAAGACATGCAGGCACACACACAAGCACACGGAGGCAGGCACGTTGCGCACGCGCACACACACACACACACACACACACACACACACACAAACACATTGGTAACTCTTTACATTACCGAACGAATCATCAATGATAAAAGGCAAACATTTGGATTTACAGCTAAAGCTTAAAGAAATGCATCTGGTTACTGAAGTTAAACATGAGAAAAAATTGCACGGCGAGCATTTACAACACAGGGCAAGTAGGCGTTTACTCTAGCTAGTTGGTTTTCAAGTGATAAAATATGTATTACAAGAAGGTGAAATGGTACACAGGAAGTGTTGACATGATAGGAGGACTGCCAACAATACAAAACAACTCCTGTAACAAACAACTTCACTGTAAAGTCCATGATATGGATGTATACAATTAAATATTCATTTCCAGTCACCGAAACTCAAAGAAACTACGGAAGCCCTGAGAGGCAAAAAATTCTGGTGATCAATTTCTGATCTAAAGTGTTTTCTCTCCTGTGTTTAGAACTTAAGAACAATTTTGGCCATGGTAATCTGTCTAATTCATCTGTGAAACAGGTTGGGAAAAAAAGTTTTGCCGGGTGACAAAAAAGAAAAAGTTATGCCAGATTGTTTTTTTTTCATCTGTTGAATAAGGTGAAAGTTTTGTTTCAGTGTGTGTTGTTGTAATACTCGTTTTGGCCACAAGAGGCTGACGTTTAAGATTAACCCATGTTCTAAAGATGACTTTTCATAGATCAGTAATTAGAAAGATTATCCTGGCAAAACCTTTATTTCACCTGTTCTTAAGTCATTCACACAGGAGAGAGAAAGACATTTAAATCACACTGAGAAAATGGATCACCAGAAGAAGTAATGGATACGGAGAGTAAATAATAGTTGGTTACCTATTCAAAAACCAACGCATTAATATTCAGAGTAACATGTTACACCCATTGCTAATCGCCCTGGAAACAGGAAAGAAATGCCATTATGACATTCGCAGACAGGCAGCTCTGAAAAGAAGAAAATCACAGTAACAGTTTAGCACAGAGCAAAAGAGTGACAGAGACGTTGCGTTAAAGAAGAAAGCGAAAGAGAATGAAAGAGTGACAGAGAGCGATAGAGACTCAGAACGAGAACGCAGAAGAGAGTTGAGATGGGGAAAAAGAACGATAAAAGGAACTGCCTCAAAAGGGGGTTCAGGAGATTGACCTGTGGGGCTTAAAATCAAATTGCAACGGTATTGTATTCCCTCCCATTTCCAGTATGGCTAGTAAGCTCCTTATTGATAGACGAGAGATGAGACCACCCATACCTGGGGCTCATCCTGCTGTCACCGTGCAGGACGGGCACCAGGAGGAGGGAGAAATCACACAACACATGTGGGGCCCTTTTCTATTTTGCTGCCAAAGCCAAAGCCAAAGCCAAATCCCCAGGGTGGGATCCCGCCTCGTCCCCCAACTCAATAAAATAATTAGCTTTTGGACGGCCCGGCCGTTAATCAAGCTGCTCTAACATATGCAAAGGCGAAAAGAGAAAGAGGAAAAAAAAAAGATATATATTCATTTTTTTTTTTTTTATCCGTCTTTTCACTTGGCGAACCGTGGCACTTTTATCTGTAAAAGTCGCTGATGTGAGTTCTTTTTTTATTTCCAGATTTCTATAAAACATACGGCACAGTCAGATTGCTTTTTAATTTTATGTTTAGTCTACAGGAAGCCAGATTATTGCTCCCCGGACTGAGGGGGTTGAGAAGTAAATGAGAGAATCAGCACAAACTGTTTCGTTTCAAATAAATCTGCTAGGTGCTGGAGAGAGGGCACGTCATGTGAAGATTTTGTTTAAATAAACTCAGGCTTTTTCTTTTCCCCCTCCCCGAGATTCCTCTGTGTGCAATTGTTGGTTGTAAATGAAACATCTGTTTGGCTGTGGCGTCGGCGTCAAAGAATGCCTCGACAACTACAGCAGCCCTCAGACAAATAAGCAACCACGAACGGGACACATTAAAAAGCTCAAAAACAGATTTCCTAGTAGCACATTTACAAAGGCTTTGTAAACAATCCAATTGCTATACAAGCCCGAGCATTAACTTGATGGTTTAATATTACTTTTGGACACAATTTATGTGCGGCTCTCCAAAAAGATGCAACCTCAACACAAAAGAAAAACGGGAGGGGGGGGGGGGGGGGGAAATTTTCAAATTGAACTCAAAGGCTCTCACAGAAACAGAATCCTATGCAAATGGATGGAAAGTGAGGCAGAGGTGATAGGAGGCTGTCTGACAACAAGTGAGATGCCTCTTGTCTGTGGAGGCCTTTGCAACGTGACACTGTTGGAAATGGCACTAAAATATGGAGCGCTAATTTAAGGCCCGACACATTTCACGTTCTAAATTTCCGATTGCTACACATTACAATCAGGAGGTTGCAGATATGTGTTTTACACTCACCCCTTTGTGGGATTAATCAGTATTTTCACACCTACTGTATTATGAAGGGCAATTGGGCTTAACCTTAGATATGCAAATAGCCCCTTTCTATACATGCTGTACTCACGAATGTATTTCAGTTGAAAGCGAAAGGTCACAAAGATGACTCATAATGTCAGCAGGAAAAAAACACTGTCCAGGTTTTCCTCATGCTTATACTAAAACGTCACGACAAGATAAAGCAGCTGTTTGAGAGCTAGAGAGTAAAACCAACTGTCAGACTCTCTCAATTCCCGGTGGTCAAAGACCTCACACTGTCAAAGCTCAGTCCAGACTCGAGGAATACCTTGAAAAAGTGAAATTGTAGGTACACCTGCTGAGTGAAGAAAACAAGTCAATGTGCAACAGTCAGCTACAGCGAGGATAAGAGCACTCATAGAGCTCTTATCCTTGAGAGGCAGTCTCGGAGAGCACTCATAGATTTTCCTTTGGAGCGAGCGTGAACTCATACCGAAATGCTAAATAACAACGACGTCTATATGGTCCACCAAAACAGAGAGAACCACACGCCGGCCCCCCTCATCTTTTATTTTTTTCCTTTCCATCCTCCTCCGGCCCCCCTCGTCCAAGGCTCACATCTCTAATGCATGAACCCATCGCCAGGCATTGTGGAGGAATCCAGCATCAACCAACAAAGTGTTCAATAAAATATGGAGGCATGGCGTTCAAAGCCATGCTAAACGCACCTGACATGGGGGAGACAGATGCAGGACGTGCAGCTTTCGTCAGATAGAGGGGAAGAGAGCAAGGAGTACATGAGAGAGGAGAGGCTGAGAGGGACTGTTGGGAGGAATATTGCAACTTTCAGATCATAATTCTTCCACTGTGGCTTGGGAGCAATGATGGCTAACACAGATCTTGCCTGTGAGTGTACGCGTGTGTTCTGGTTGTTGATTTCTGGATGGAGTGTGGTGGGATTTAATGCGGCAGTTAAATTCCATCCTGATTAGTTTCCCCATCAATAAACTGTGCTACAGGTTTAATACGGTTTAGTTTAGTTAAACTAAAGTTGATACTTCAGAGTGGAGTTATTCACGACACTCCAAGACGCACAGTTTAATGGAGGGGCCGTACCGAATAGTTCGAAGATTCATTCATAACGGTGACGTTCAAATTCTAAATCGCCAGTCCAATCGTATTTCTGCACAGTCGCAGATAAAGATTAGGTTGGACTAATATTATTCGTATGATACTACATGTAGGATTAGGTTCCTGTGGTAGGATTGTTTCCGACTCGTGTGATCCAAACATTTCCAATAATTCCAGAGCGTTGTAAAGTCCAACAGTCAAAAGGTATTAAAAAAAAAAAAAAGAAAGAAAAAGATAGATGTAATCATTTCCAACATTCCCAACCTCTCCTAAACCTGACGGAGTAGGAAGGAGATGCCCTGAAGGCAAACTTCTGCCATGTGCCCGTCAATAACGACTGCAATTCTTTTGATTCACTTTTAATGGCAGCCTGCAAAATGTACCCCGCACACTACGGCGTAATTGACGAAGTGCAGACGTTTCTCTGTTTGGTAGCCGATGAAAGGATTCAACAGAGGAGATGAAATCACGGCAGTTTCACGCGACGCGGCTACGCCGGGATTATCCGGCCTACACGGAGGGCGTACTAACCGCAGGGAAAAACGGAATACCATGCAGTAGAGACGAGGCTTTAGAGGCGATGGTGGGAGGATATTTCTAGCTGTTTCCCCGTTTCTGATCTTTATGCTAAGCTAAGCGGCTACTGGCTCCAGATAGCATATTTACCACGCAGATATGAGAGTGGTAGACCTATCATCTACTCATCTAACTCTCGGCAAAAAAGCAAATCATTATCTTTCCCAAAATGTTGAACTTTTACTTTAAAAAAAGAAAAAAAGAAAAGAGAAATAAAAAGCAATTAGTTCACTGAAGGACAAACTGCAATAAAATAGAAATTACAGATGTTTTCCATATTTCCATTGCTGAATTACGATGCCTCACTGCTTTTTTGACTCCACTAGTTTGTATGGAAGTGTGTGTCTGCCTCGGTGTGTGTATGTGAGTGGGTTACTGAGGTAGAGAGAGAACAAGAGAGACAGCTAGAGCAGGGGAGATTGAACACAGCGGACTGTGTGGCCAATGATGTCTGCAGATCATCATGTATCATAATTACCCGAAGCAGAAATTAGAGTAGGGATGTTGAAATTTCCATCATGTCTGTTTTCTTTGGGCCTCGCGCACCTAATCACCTCCAACGGAATGCGGCTGTCAATCATCGCATGACTCCTGTCCTCAATCCATAAATCCAGGGTCCCCCGAGTGGCGCTGCCTGCTGGACCAGGCTGCCTCGCACACATGCACATATTGAGACGCACACACATGGCTGAATGCACACAAAAGGTATGCACAATTTCTCGTAACGACGGACACAAACACGCCCGTGCAGTACACACACTCAGCGAGATTAGTTAAGAACAAGAGGCCGAACGCAAGCAGCCAAATGAAATAAATAAATAAATAAATAGATAAATAAATAAAATACAAGCTGGTGTTCTCATAAATTTTAGATGACAGGCTTATATTGATTGGGGTGTGTTTGAAACTAAACAAGTTATATCCATGGCCCAGAGCACTGAACATGCACTCTGTAATAATTATTTATGATATATTTGGAGAAGGGCCCAGTGATGTTCTGGCATAATAAACTTGAGCAGACTACAGACTATAATCACCTGGGCTATCTTTCAGTACCAAGGCCGGATAGAGATCTCGCTTTATTAGCAATACAAACTTTTATTTTTTCTTAGCATCTGACAGAAATAATCAAAATTGCTTTCTCTTATTGGTAGTGGGGGTCAAATGAAATTATTTTCACTAAGGACAGGATATTATATTATAACTGATAGAGCACTGGATTGAAATGACTTGACATGAACTCTAATCTACAGGGGACATCTTGACTCGTGTTCTTAAGAATACCGACAGTAGATCCAATCTGTAACCAGACACCATCCATACATAACCGCGTTACATTAAAAATGAAAATAAAACTGCGGCTACGGGCCTGATCAGAGGGCCTGATGAAGAATGACAGGTGGATGATCACCCTATTTAGTCTGCTCCGTGACACCCAGCAATCTTGTGTTCAAACCATAACAGCCTGCTATCATAGATGGGACCTTGATACCACCGACATGGCCAGATTCCACTCTGTGTGTATGTTTATGTGCTGATAAGCCCCACGAAGATGAGACCGGGACGTGGGGGTTGACAGGTGATGCACTTCACATTTAACAAGCTTACACTCCAGTGTGTCCGTACATACAAACAGGGCGTAAGTAGCTTGGAAATCAATGGCCTCTGAAGGGGTAGAGCAGTGCCCCCCCCCACCACCACCACCCCACCCGCACGGCTTCATGTCTGGCCAACAAGATCTTAGACATTGCTAATCCATGTTTAATATCAAGGAACTGTGTTGTATGAGGGGGAGGCAAAAACACAGCACCATGAGATTTCCAATTTGGAATAAAAAATTGAACAGTAATGTCACTCTAATCAGAAGCTGTTGTTTACATAGCCGTGATCTCTGACTCGCTGTGTGATGAAGTTTTCCCATGGGGCCTTAGTGTGTGTGGATGTTTGTGTACACGTGTGTGTGTGTAGATTACACCGAGCAGTTTTCTTCCAGTTTGTTGACCGGTTTCCTCCATCCAGACACAGTCACCACGGATCCCTCTCACATGTATTATAACCAAGGGGCAACCTCCGGGTCGGAGTGAAGCCAATGCGGAAGTGCCTTAAACCTGCATTCTTTCTGATGGGCAGCAGGGGGCGACTCCACCGGTTGCAAAAAGAAGTCTGATTGTATAGAAGTCTGATTGTATAGAAGTCTATGAGAAGATGACTCTGCTTCTTGTTTGATTTATTGTCTCAGTAAACATTTTCTTCATGATTTTATGGTCTTAATCGCTAGTTTCAAGTCTTCTTCAATACAGCATGATGTTTATTTTGTAAATTATAGTGCCATTTAGAGAAAAATAGACGATAAAACAGAGTATGGTTTAGTGTTGACAAGTCGCTACCATGGCGTCGCTGCCACGGCGTCGCTGCTACGGCGTTGTATTCGCTTGTATGAAAAAACCCTCTAAGGAGTCGACTTTCTCTCAAGCCAAAATGAACAATTACTATCACAGTTTACGTGGATTACGGATGCACATTATTAACCAAGATAGCTAGCATTAGCTGGTGTTAGCTGGTAACCCCCGCCGGGCCTCGTTCCTTGCCAGCTCCACCCTCTCATCCAAATATGGTCACTTCTGGCTCCAAAAAAAAAACAAGATGGCGAGGGCCAAAATGGCTTTAAAACGGTAGTCCACAGAGAAATGGGTGACGTCATCGTGACTACGTCCACTTCTTTTATACAGACTGTTATTGAAACACAGACGGAGCTCTTCAGTTGTCTGGTATGAAACTGGCCAGCTGCTTCATTTGTGAAGGCAGCAATGTTATTTCCTGGGTCATCCATATTATGTGAGATGTCTTAATTACTTTGAACAACTTTTGGATTGCACGGCCTCAGAAATCCCACACAACACACAATGTTTTCCACATGTGGAAAGACTTATTAGCTGATCCTCATCTCTAACATCTGAAAATATGATCAGTCATTACTCTAAGCCTTAAAACATATGTGCGCCGTCCTTCAAATGCTTCCCTTTTCAAGCGTTTCTGAGTAACTAGTTTCTGATTTGAAAGAATATGGCAGGCGATTTAAATGTCATAAAAAAGATTTGTGAATCTGTCTCAATCATTTCTGTGTTTTGCAGCCTGGCTGAGGCCTATTCTTTCATTCCCAATGTTACTAAAAAAGGGCTAAATATTGCATTTGTTGGGGATTATGTTCCATACGTGGATTTGGTATGCTAGTGAGTATTTACAGCAGCAGAATAGTGTATGTGGGAATGATTGGAAATAAACTAGAGTGTCCAATGCCACTGCTTGGCTCACTAATGTGTTTTTAATTTAAGATTATAACCAGGCTTGTAAAAGTAACAGTCATCGACTTTAATGTTATCTTTTTAACCTGTGAATTCGGACTCACCTGTACTAACACGCACGCACAAATTCCACAACGCAGTTAAGCTAGGCCACACACACACATGCACACACACACAAACATACACCCAAACCCACAAGAGAGCTGGAGGAGGATCCTGCAGAGGTCAGTAAAGCAACACCAAAGATCAAAGACTTCTTTGACTTCACAAGCGTGTGTATGCGTGTGTGAGACCGTGTGGCTGTGTGCAAATGTGTGTGTGTTCTTGCCTGTGTGTGTTCTGTGTTTTGTGTGTGTGTGTGTGTGTGTGTGTGTCTGTGATGGTGGACTTCTGTGTAGCCCACCGCAGTCAAACTCAATCAGTTGGGCAGCATTAGACACAAATCTCACTTTTTTACTATTTAAATATTAATTGTATTATTGTGTTTGCCGCGTCTGCCCTCAGCTGCCATCAGAAAACTAAAAAGCTGAAATGATCTACCCTCAGCTGAGAGCCGTGGTGAGATTTCCTTTGTTAATTAATTCCACGGCATTCTCGTAAACTCTGGATTTCTAACACGTACCATGTACATGTGTATCGCACGTATGAGAGAGAGAGAGAGAGAAAAAGATAAAAAATGGGATCCTGAAAGGTTGTGTTGCAGATAGGTGAACGATAGTTGCCGGAAAGGAGGAGAAGGAGGAGGAGGAGGAGGAGTGAGAGGTAAAGTATAAGAGTATTCTCCTCTGGTTTTAATTGCAAGGTGCAAAAGTGAAATGACTGTGCTACATGATGAGTGTTAGAGGAAACAGGGGTGTCAACGGGTGAGGGAGGTGGCGGAGGGGTGGAGAGGGGATGATGGGCAGAAGGCAGAGTGGTAGAGCGGTGTTGAGAGGTGTGGTGGTGTGTACGTGTGTGTGTGTGTGTGTGGAGGTGACAGACAGGAGAGCAAGTCCCCAAGGTGCTCTCCGAGGAGCAATAGATAAAGATTCTCTGGGGAAATTTCTCTCATTAGTCCTCAGACACAGTTCAGTAATTCAGCCGTGTCAGGTTACCGTTTGTCATGAGACAAAAAAAAAAAGAAAGAAAAAAAAAAAAAAGAAAAAAAAAAAGGTAAATAAATCAGTATGAGAAATAATTTGAAAAGCACCTCTCCGCTTCCTTTATTTGGATGTGTCACCTCGAAGCTTCATCTGATTTTAAACTCCTGTCATCAATTGCATTCAGCCCTTCCATTGAAGGCCATTATGAGCAGCAGCACACTGTGCGAGATACTTATCATCCCACACCCCGGATAAGTCAACCTGTAATGATTAAATGAGGTTACTCTCTCGCAGTGGAGTATTTCAAACCGGATGGCAGCAGTATCATTTGGCACCAAAGTAAGCTACGGCGAGATAAATACGCTATCTGTCGGAACACTGTGCTGTTTACCGGTTTAGTACAATGAGTGCAATCAAGGGGCTGAATTCAAAGTGAGAGAATACAAAGGAAGAGCTATGATGTTGACACCAGAGATATAGCCGGAGTAAGAAAACACCCCGGTCTAACTGGGTAACATATTAATCTTGCCACCAACACAGCCTGCAGTTATCTCCTCTGTGCAAGAGCTTCTCCAGGAACAAAAGAAGCTCTTCCTCAAACAGCGTTGCAAGTTTGGGACATTTTTATTACACTGTTAGCGGCATCAATTTTGAGCAACAAAAGGAGCACCCGCTTGTGTGTCACCTCCGAGACAAAGCCAAACCAAGACAAATGAATTCCTCGGGCATGTGATTGTTTAAAATGTGTGTGTGTGTGTGTGTGTGTGTGTGTGTGTGGGGGGGGGGGGGGGGGGGGTAGAGAGAAGGGATCGTCTTGACACAACAGCACTGATACAACGAATGTGCCCTTTCGGAGACAGAGACACCGGGGCGAGACAGACACACAGTGGTGACGGTGGGGTGGGGGGGGGAGTGGGGGACCAAAATATATGAGGAAAACTCAATCCTCATTTCTAGTTCATTATATTTTCAGCATTGTAATCAATAATCACAGACGCCTGCCTGCTTCTTCCTCCTCTTTCTCTACTTCTGTCTGGGAATTAATGAATAATAGAAACATCATGGAATTCATTTTCGAGATCATAATTCTAAAACCTGCGAGGACCATTAGTCTGAGAATGGATGCCGGTTGCTGTTGGCCTTTGTCACCCTCTCCTGCTTCCTGTAACTCTCAGGCCGTCTGCATGCCTAAGCAAGGAGGCCAAGGCCTTTTACTGCATTGTCAAATGGAAATGGAAGTCTGTTTCTCCCTGTAATTGCTCCTCTGTGTCTGCATCATCTTTACCAATGAGAAAAAAAGCAACGTCGAGCGAGAGCATGAGAGGCCTGCTTGCCCTCTGCTATACTATCAACCTCGACAGTCCATTATACCTGACGCTCCTCATCTCACTCATTATCCTCGCGGGTTAAAGGTCAGACCGTACCCGTCCCAAGTGGTCATTTAACTCGTCTTAACACAACAAAGAATGCAGATGACATCGCTGTTGCATAAAAAGGTTAGGTGCAGCACAACCCAGAAAAGTCTCTGCTGGCTCACTCATTGCATATTAAAAAAAAAAAAAAAAAGGGAGAGAAATAAGCGCTTCAGTCTCGGTCCTCATCTCCTTCTGTTGGAATGACCGGTGGTTCGCCCCTCACCGTGCGCAGGGAGAATAACAGTTCAGCCTTGTGGCGACCTTGGATATATCCTGGGCCAGTGCTGTTTTAATACAAGCACAGCTCCCGCTTTATGGATGCTTTTGTATTATTAATACTATGAGAAATGAGAGTAGAGAGGTGAGAGACTGCGGGCTGGGTTTATTGATAGTGTAGTGCCCAGCAGTGTGCTGCGGCCATGGGAGGAGAAGAAAGTTGAGTTAGTGAAATTATTCTGAAAACCACATAAACGTAAAAAAAAAAAAAAGTGAACAGTGAATAACAGAAGGCACTGTTCTGTGCTCAGGGCCACGCACCAACAACATTACAATTAACAAGGCTTCATTTTTAATACATTTTATCGTCCTTTTGGGATTAACACACTGCTAATATATCACATCCTTCCTTTCCAAATTCCTGTGCCAACATCGAGTGTAATGAAACTGGAGTCGCCTGTAAATGTAATTCCTCGATCAGACAAAAAAAAAAAAAAACACTGATGTTCTTCAAGCATTGTGCCTAACCTCTGGACTCCAAAAAAAACCCCCACAAAATAGAATTATTACACCCCAACCTCGGGTTGGAGTCAGTCATGCGCTGCTGTTAGTCCTGCCTCTGTCTGTGATGGCACATTGATCAACTGTATGTCCTCGGGCACAGCCGAGCTAGCCAAGCAGAAGCAGCAAGAGCTTATAAAACACTTTTAACCAAACTTCAGGGCAAACCGGGCTGAGGATAAGTGCATTTCAGACGAGGGGGTTGTGTGCGATTTTGTCTGTGTTTGCTCGACAGTGTGCAGATGTGTGAATCAGTGTGTTTGAGCTGGGGTGGGGGGGGGGGGTCTGTGTCACAGCAGCTCGAGGCCAATCTCAGAAACAAGCGAAGTGCTTGAAAGTGGGACAACCCCCTGCCAAATGTACTACACAACAACTTCACTGAGAACAGCACAAAGTCAGCACAAAGTCATTTGCATTACAAGTCGGGTCCGGCAAGCGAACAACAAATGAATCTTCCCATTGGCTATTATGCATTCATTCATTCATTCATTAAAAAAAAAAAAAAAAAAAGGGTGATTTTGACATGCATAACTATCCCAATACAAAATAAAGAAAGAGTGGATACAGTGAGGGTTTAGTGTGTGTGGAAATACACACAAGAGAGCGATGAGGGAGAGACAAAGATACAACATTGGAGGAGATTATGACTTCTTCATTCATTTCGATCTGCGCTCAAGTTGAATAACGCTATTTATAGAAGTGTCTTTGGAGCTGCTCTGAGAATTATGTAAATTCAAATAACATATTCTTTATATCAGAAGGGAAATAATGAAGGCCCTATAATGCGTTCCTTGTAACAATGAACGGGTTTGAGGACATTTTCTCCAGACCCTGATCTTGCAGAACAATGCCTTGTTCATGGACAATTAAAACAAAGAGCCATGGGTTCTGCTGGGACACAGCAATGAGCAGAAATGTCCTTTATGGCGCGTGTAAATTGGCCCTTTTTTTCGGTTGAGCTTGACCTTAAGGAAGAAAAAAATCATATAAACCCCGCCTCTTCATCTCTCTTATTTTCTATGTCTTTTCATGTACGGCGTCTGTCTCTCTTAGGGTCGTCTCTCACTCACTCGTCCAACTTTTTACTCGCTTATTTTTCGCTCCATACCTTTTTCAGCGGTACATGATCGCTGATGGAGTAAAACACCATCTGGGTCTTTCATCTTCTCCTTCCCCGTCTCACTTTGCACTTCTCTCTCAGTTCTTTACTGGCTTGTAACAAGCCGCTGTTCAGTGCACATTTATTTTAGATGCTATCTGGCGAATCAACGGGAAAATAGAAAGGGCCCGTAAAATCTTAGTTGCTTTTTATTTTTTTTATTTGCAAAAGTGACAGACAATATTAGTCCAGCATCGTCCTGTGAGTGCGCACAGAGAGGGCCATAGATGGGATGCTCACTGTGCCCCATATGACTCTGGGAAAATCCCAGTGACATCACATATCACAAGCCTATCAGGGGCCCTGCAGTCCGTCAGTGCTGGGAAATAGAAGATTCCCAGGACTTGTGTTTTTCTAAACTAAGCACAAATAAGCAACAGCAACAGGTGGATATTACCACACTTTAAAGTCAAGTCAATTACAGAAGAAGAAAGTTGTAAAGTTCCAACATAGAGAAACAGAAAAATATTGAGTTAAACATACTAGATAAAATAAGTGAACCTATTATCTTCGATAGTTTCAGGTCAAATTTTAAAGTGTTTGCAGTGAAGACGGTGCAGTATAGCAGCGATTTAATTTCACAGTGCGTATTTAAAGATTTAGCAATATACTCCTATAACATTGTCGGACTCACGATGGACAGTTTTATGAAAAAAAAGAAGATAAAAATCGATGTAAACCGGAGTTTTTTGGTCTTTTTTTATTCCATACATTCCTCTTCCTTGTCAACACCTGGCACCTACATTACCCACAATGCAAATCGACAGCCTAGAATCTGAACAGCACAATAACTGTAGTAAACGTTAACAATAATTAAAAAAATTTTAATTAAATGAATGAAAACAAACAACGTGTGTGGACTGGCTGTTGGAGAGAAGAGAAAGCGCAGCTGGTACCAGTGTATGGAATAGTCAGAATTTTTTTTTTGACTCCACTAATATGCAGTAGTATGAGTAGTAAGAGCTTTATGCACACTTTTTATTAGTCACTTCGTCAAATTGGTGGAGTTTATCTTTAAGACACAGAATTGGTGTTTCAAAATGCAAATGCAACGTCATTTTTTTTCAAAAAGTGGGAAATAATAATAACAGTAATAATAATTAAAAAAGATTAAGTAAAATAAATTGACCGGCATCATCCTATTTTTTGTTTCCTAAGGTTACATCTGAAGAAACCTGCGTGTTAAACTTTACACAAGTGTCTACAGGTTTTGGTGAAAGGTCATTGCTTAATCACGCAATAATCTTTGACATATTACTGTGCTCACAAATAAAAAAACATGTGACAGCCGTGGCATTTTTCTTTAACACTCCTCAACTGAACATTTATAGAACAATTAAGGTGTTGCGCTGCATTGAAACCCACGTTGAAAACTCAAACACTTCTGTTTGCTTCCACAGTATGTCCGCAGACATTTACAGTAAGTAATCAAGATTTGCATTCATTATACAAAAACACAATCAGTATACACATACAATAGACACTAATTACAAATGGTTTAATGAGAAGCCCTTTTGACATTTAAGTAAAGGCAAATAGTATGCAGGCAGCAGGGGTTTTTTTCTTTTAATGACTGTTTACTCTGTGCATGCCTGATGAATGTATGTTTGTGCATCTATGCATGCGTCTGTGTATTAAGAGAAGAGATGAAAAGGTTAATACAGATGTGCAAGCGGGGAAAACAACGGCTGCCTTCTTCGCCTCCTGTCGCTCTTTTTCAAACCTTACACCCTCTTCCACGTGACCTCGAAGGCCCTTGCAGTCATCCATCCCCCCTCGAATGGCGGTTAATTAACGACAGCACAGTTTAGGCTTTTTTTTTTTGTTGCTAAATAGCTAGATACTGTAATCAAACTGCACAATCTGACAGGCCGCGATACAAGCCGCTAAGCAAAGAAAACCACTTGCTCGCTCAGAACTGGAGCAGAGGCGGAAAAAATAATTACGTTCAGGCTGGCCAATCCAGTGTGTGTATGTGCAAAGTGTTGTGTGTGATAAGGAGGAGGGCCGCAGAAGAGAAACACTATTATGGTCAAATCAATTGTTCACAGTTTGGTAGAGAGGGGGATATATATATATATATATATATATATATATATATAGAGAGAGAGAGAGATATATATATAAAAAAAAAAAAAGAGATAAAGTCAAGACTGACCAAAAGCAAGGACAGTGTGTGACCTCACCTCTTTCGACCCCTCCCCACACATCTCTAAATTGTTCCTATTGACAATCAACACCATGGAAAGGTTATGAGAGGCATTCACAATCAATCTTTCATAAGAACACCTTTCCTGTTTTCTTTTTCACCCCGCTTTTATATCACTAGAGAGGAAGAATGAAAAAGGAAAAGGAGTGGCGAAAAATATAATATGGCAATTTAGCTAAGTAATTACAGCATTTTACTCTCAACTACCAACCACCTACCCGCGGCTCTGTTGGCAGAGAAAGCTAATAATTCAATTTCTCGGTGACAGTAATTGTCAGTCGGTGTACCTAAAGGTCATATCAGTCACCCAAGAGAAAGGGAAGGGAGAGCCCGATGACACAATCACACAAGAGCAATTTAACATCAGAGCTAATGGGAGGAGTGCAGCGGTGATAGACAGAGAGAATAGTAGAGAGGTGGAGCGCAGAGGAGCTTGATCTAATGACAGAACGCTCACGGAATGTTTTGATGGTCAGAAAGTCTGGGCGGAAAAAAAAAAGAGGAGAAAGAGTAGGGATTTTTAGCGAAACGTTTCTTTTTGATTGTAATAATATAGATATCACTTAAAAAAAAAAAAGAAGGTAAAAATCTGGAGGTATTCCAAAATGAATTCCTCCATGCATACCGAGGTTTTACAGGCCAACAGATGAATTACCTGTAAATACTTGCTTGTCACACAGATAACACATTTACAGGCTGGAATAAAGTGTGATTTGTTTGTTCTGGTCACACTGGATATGCAGTATAAGTCCTAAAAGCACACTTTCTAGCCTGTTTTTTTCTCTTTCAGAGATATATCCTGTATAAATAAAGACAAATCAATAATAGATGCAATGAAAAACCGATGCTTCAGAAGGTATGGAGTCAGGACTGTGGGAGAGGTAACGAGAGGGCAGCCTAGCCTTTGAAGTAATTGACTAATACAGTAGCGGGTATTAAAGTCATTGAGTGCCAAAAGGGAGCAGGCAGCCGCTTGACCCTGAGCCACTTTGGACTAATCTAGCATTCAATCCAGCGTGTAATGACTGCTAGAGCTGTCAATCCTCTGGGCTCTCTTTCTGTCTCTCACGCACGCACGCACGCACGCACACACACACACACACACACACACACACACACACACACGTGCACGAGCACTCCGACTCCTAAACGCACACAAATGTGCACACACACCCTCGCATGCATATATATAAGCAAACCTCTCATTCTCTGTGTCTTGAACAATGTAGGGAGAGTCTGCTGGACAGCTTGGTGTCAGTGGATAAAGCCGCAGATCAGAGGCTATCCGGGCCATCTAGAGACAGCACACCATGCTATGGGGAAATAGTAGCTTTTTTTTTTGGAAGGCCGGAGGAGTCTCTTGCTCTCCTTCTGCGACTGAGTGTTTGATATAAAAAAATGTCTGCGGGAGGTTTGGGAGGGAGACTTGTGATAGAGTGGCACGGGATAAGCAATTTGCTTAACCTCTCCACCCGGCTAGGTGTAGGTGATCAATACGTTTAATCCACACTGTGAAATGTCCATGAGGACCGGGAAGCAGACATGATGGGAGAAAGGGAGGACTTCAAAATTAAAGTAATTAACTATGTCCCCTCTTAAGCTCTTTGTGCATTGTGCCACGCTGATTGCTGCGATCATTGACATTTTTTACTTAGTTTAATGAAGGCAGTTTATTATGCAGTGGAGGCAAAAATATTTTCAGTTGAACATTTACCACATTCCAGCTGGTTTTCCTATTTTCTAATGCATTTCAGCTCAAAGGAGTTCCCCGAAACATATTTCTGTGTTTTACACAATGAAGCCTATACCTCAATGGCAGCTGTTGCCAGGTAGTTTGGGCTAATGGGCGTATGGATATCAGATTATACTTTCTTTAATCGTTGCTTTTCCTTTTTATGGCCAGTATCGGACCGATACCTACACTGAGTTTTGGATCGGCTCATCCCTAATCTTAAGCATTCGAAATGTTGATTTTTTTTTTTTTTTGGTGATAGAAGTAAGGAATTGCGTTTAGTTTGAAGTAAAACATTGAAGTATTAGTAGTCTGCTTGAGTATGATCATTCTATGCCAGTTAATACTGATACCACACTATATGTTTTTACTCCACTACATTTACCTGCCAGAACAGTTACAAGTTACTTTTCAAGTTTAGATTCTAAACACCGTACAAGACATACAGTATAAAATACGTTGATCAGATGAAACTATCCAAAAGTTTATAAATGAGTTAAAAATGGCTACAACTCGACCTGCCCTAACACATCAATAGCAATAATCCAATAAAGCAGCTCCTGAAAGGGTCCGTTATGCATAAACAAGTACTTTTACTTGTGCTACTTTAAGTACATTTTGCTTTGTACTTTAGTACGTTTAAGTTTTGAAAAAAAAAAAAAACTGAAAAAACTGAATCAAATATAGAATCTATTATATTCTATATTATATTCTATATTATATTCTATATTTGGTTCAGTTTTTTCTGTTTTTTGGAAAACTTTCAAATATGACTTAGGCCATTAGTTAGGCCACCAAGAAGGTGACGATTTGGAATGTAGGAATTTTACTTTGAGTATTTTTTACATTTTGGTAAACTCAAGTAAGGATCAGGGTACCTCTTCCTTGTGTTAAACTCGATGCACACCACAAATCAATACAGCCCTGGCAGCTGCTGCTTCCCAGCACTGAGAGTGACGAGCTGCTGCCACTGTTTAGCGCTCGACTCTAAAGCTGTGTAATAGAATGGTTAAACTTTGGTCTGGTTCTGGAAATGTGTTTTTTTTTTTTTTAATCCACTCTACAACAGTTAAAACTATCAAAAAAAAATGTTTTCAAATCATTTTGTCGCAGGTTTTCAGTCACTTTCAGCCGCCGCGTCAGACATTTTATGCAGAACGGATGAACGCACAATACAAACAAGTCATTCAGCGTGTGTTCTGGTGCACGTCAGTGAAGCAGCGTGCGATAAGACATTTAATGAACACCGCTGCTTCACTATGGCCGCCTATAAGGAGTCCGTCAACCGTCCACTGACTCACTGCAGTGTCTGCAGCCCTATCACCACACACAACGACACCTGTCACACCGCCTGAGCAGCAGCTTTTTCAAAAAAAAAAAAAGAGAAAAGAAAGCCAGAGAAACAGAGGCACTTCACAACACTGTCATTCCCATTCATAATATGCATTGGCGTATAAAGAGGACCATTAGGGGCCCCAACCTGGGAGCCATTAAATCATTTTAAATCGTTGTAACATCCCATTAGTGTCAGTGGTGGGACCACATAATAGTCTGTATTAGAGGGATAACCACAAGACGCTCCATTTGGACTGGGTCACACGGGTCCTCTGCTCCGCTCTCCTCACCTCCTCCATCCTCGTCCCATGATCCTCACCTCCATCCCGAGGAAGTGAAGGCTCACTAGTGGCTGGAAGTGCCAGTCCAGACATAAGGGACCTTAGTGGGGGCTTTTCCCCTGTTGGCTGCTTTGAATCACAAGGATGAGGAGGCTGCTGAATAAGGAACACTGCGAAACCACCCCGATGAATTAGGCATGATGCAGGTAGCCTGTAATAGGCCCATTATGCTGCCTTTAGCCGTGTCAATAGGAAACTGGAGAATTAAACCTTGGGTTGTTTTGTCTGCAGGAAGGAAGTCTGTGCCTGTTTTTTGAAAATCCATGTTCAGTAAACTAGCTGGAGGAAGCAATTTTTTTATTTTTTCTTTAACAATAGAAGCATAACAGCAAAACAAAAAAATGCTACCCTGTCATTAAGGAATAGTTCCACATTTCAGGGAATAGACTTATTTGCTTTTGTTGCCGAGAGTTAGATGAAAAGATTGATACCACTCTTATGTCTGTACTTTAAAAATGAAGGAAGAGCCAGGAGGTGGTTAGCTTAGTGTAAAAAATAGTCCAGCAGATAAGACCCTCGTGAAACCCCAACTTGTAGCTTTTACATTTTGGTCTTTGCACAGATTAAACGGGATATATTTCTGAGAGCTTTACAAGTGCTAGTATACAGATTTTATACATTTTGTACAGAGCCAGACTTGCTGTTTCCACCTGCCTTCAGTCTTTATGCTAAGCTAAGTTAATCAGCTGCTGGTTAACTATTCCAATATAATGATGAGCAGACCCACACACAGCAGTCCTATTTATCCCATAACACTGCATAAACCTAAAAAGTGTTTTATACATCATCAGAAGGATGTCACGTTTATTCATTAGAAGCGATCGTCAAACCGGTAAAGTTTCATTGCTGTCCGTATAAATCCCACAGGTGACAGGGACGCCTGTAACAATACAAGCCAAACCCGAAAATATGTCAGGCTATTGTGAGGAAAAACTGTGTAAAATATGCATCCCTCCACTTCTTTCTCTATTTTCCTCTGCTGGATGATAAATAGCTCATTCGGCAGACCCTTGGTGTGCCCTCGGAGTTCTTAAAGGAACAAAGCCATGATGAATGGATCAATGCCAGCGGTCCAGGAGAACAGCTCTTCCGGACGATAAAAAAGATTTGCCAATGACAATTGGGGGACAGCGGTGACCCGGAGAGTGGGTCTTTGGGGTACGGCCCCCCCAGAGGGGCCCCGGTGATGGAGCTAGGATCACCATTAGGGGGAAGATTAAGTGGCCCCGGCTTCCTCTCTCACTTAATTATACATGCAAGCCCCCTCTGTACCGCCCGCTGCAGCACCTCAGAAAAAGGCAGAGTGCTCCTTTGTCTCAGCCACTGGCCGCCACTTTGATTGCTTATTGGCTGTCTCTCCTGACAACCGCCGGGCACAGAAACAACTCCCATTGGCCAAGGTGTCAGGAAAGCAGAGAGGGAAGGATAAAAAAGAAAGAGAAAGGGAGAGTGAAGAGATGAGAAAGAGAGAGTTGGATAAGAGACAGGCAGCAAGGGAAGATGTGCGTATTTAGTTTTCATTACACTGGGAGCTTGAAGAGGAGGGGGGAGGAAAAAAATGTCCTTGTCAGAATGGGAGTCTCTGGAGGTGCTGGGAGGCGTGCTGGTGCCATCCACCGACACTCAGCTGACAAATATGGAACCCCTCAAAATAGAGCAGTTCATGCTTGAAAACAATGGCTTATGAATAAACAACAGGACCCAGGAATCCTGCTAATAAACAAAATGATACCACTAGAGTCTGAGAGTGATGGGGGGGGGGGGGGGGGGGGGGGAAAGGGGGGGGGGGGGGGGGGGGGGGGGGCGCTGAGAAAAGTGTGTTATGTGCTCACAACATGCAGCAGTACATGATTTCCATTGCCAATATGGCCCGGCTGGACTTGACTCATACTAAAGCTGTGATTTCAACAGTCAAATCTCTCCTCAACTAAGAAAAAAAAAAAAAAAAAAAAACCAACAACCAATTGCTACAAACTGGGGCCTAATCTCTTTGGCAGATTGTCGCACACACTTTAAAAGGCGCTGATCAGAGGCAAGGGCGAGGCTACGACGTGGATGTTAAAGCGCCTAAGTGATTCAATGATGATGACTTCCATCCATAGCTTTCCGTGGTTTCAATTCCCAATCCACAGCACATGCATCCAAGCCAAAGTGTTCCAACATGTTGACAAAAAAAACTGCTTTCCAAAGTAACATATTTAAGAAGAAAATGGAACCGTGAACACACTCAAGATCGGGTTGCGCAAAGGACAGTGTCAATAATTAATCTCGCAGGCAACTCGGCTTCAGTGTACTCATCATGTTTTAAGAACATAACTGGAGATGCTGTTAATATGTAATGGGATGGCAGAGATGCTTCCCACCCCCGAGTTTTCACACGAAAACAGAGAAATCAAAGTTTATGTCCTGAGGCAACCTGGAATCAAACGTAGACGGCACCGCCAAATCTGGGAACGTTTCAGATGGATTATTTGGTGTTAGTGGGTTAATAGCTAATCAATACAGCATCCAGGGAAGTCCCAATGGTCTACACCACATAATCACGAACAGAACAAGAGGGGGGGGGGGGCCTTATTGAGGATAGACTCCTCAGTAAGGATGGTAAAGTAAAATAATCTATATATTGTGAATTTAAAGGTTTTTAGGAGATGAATACGTATCTTTATTTAAGAAACCCTAAGTTTTCAAGTAAAATTTTTTTATAATTGTCCTTTAACCATAATATTTGGCAACTTAAGGGATGTTCAAAAAAGGAAAAGACCTGAACTACATCATCATTATGATGGGGAAAGCATACACATTTAAAGCTACAAAAAGACAACAATTAAACACCGAACGATCAACATACGTGTGTGCATGCACTGCATATGTGTATGTGGTGTACATGTGTTTATGTGTAGATATATCTCTATATTAAGTCTCTGTTTATTGTTTGTATATACGCATGCATATTAACACTAGAACATGAAAAAATAACACTTACAGTTACAATGCGACAAAGGTAAGCTTTCTCAAAATGCTCTATAATTGTTCATTTAAAAAAGAAATGTATGAATTAATGTTTTCCTTCTTTCTTCTGATTTGTTGGGATTATTTTTGTTTTATTTTATCCGGTGGTATTGTTATTATGATCCTTTACATGTGTGTCTGTGTGTGCGTATGCCTTGACCTTGTGTGATAATTCTTTTTAAAAAGCATTTAAACATTTAAATTTTTTTTTTTTTTTTTTAAAGAGTCATGGCAACAAAACTCTTCAAAAACTGCTCATCAAGTGAACGTCATATCACATGAACGCATCACCTATAACCACATAACGAGCTTTGACATGGAAACCCTACTGTTGACTTTTCCTTTTTGGTAATGGCATACATCAAAGTTGACTGGGAATCAATGCTGACATGTTATCTTAGCTAGAATTGCTTTTAGCAGTAAAATCAATAATCAAAGCAACGGTTTACTATTCAAGCAGCACCGTCACAGCTCAGGACAGAATTAAGAGAATGTTTGGTTTAGACTAAGAGGAAAGTTTTCAGGGAAAAGTATGAGCCTGCATTCATTTATTAGGATTTTTTTGGCATTTGCATGGAAGTGGAGTAGCTCTCTAAATATTGAGAGGTTAACTAAGGCATGTCATTTTCAGAACATAAAATTCTATGCAATTTTGCATTAACATTTATGCCCAAAAGCTATCTATTATTAAATATAATTTGAGAATGATGAGCTGAAAGTGACATTAATGGCAGTAAAAAGATTGATATACTTGGACTCAAACCTAGACACTACCGGGCAGGCACGTGCACGTGTACACACACACACACACACACACACACACACACACACACACACACACACA
>CALSCE010009689.1:3192261-3215866 GCA_943593645.1 Bovichtus variegatus | reverse complement strand
ACACACACACACACACACACACACACACACACACACACACACACACAGAGCAATACTGGAGTATCCTTACCTGTATCGTCAGAGCTACAATGTAAAGCAGACAATTTATACATGATCATTTTTGCATTCAAATTCAAAGTGAAGTACAAAGAACGGCATTCAAATAACTACTTTTAGTTGATTGAGGAAATGTGATTTACGAGCATAATTGTTTACATAATTCATAAGATGATTATCACATTACAGCGCATAAATTATACTTTCACGATAATTCAAAGCCAGCACACAGATGTCTGAGGTTTATTTAATATGCATTATAATCATAAATCAAAGTATGCAACAATAATTTTTGACACGCTGCAAGACTAATCACTGTCTGAATTCTATCATCAAATACAAATGCGTGTTCCCATCTTAACCAGAGCTGCGGAGGCTCGAGTGAAATCAATAGGAGAAAATCAATTAGAATGTGTTTGCATGTATGGATTGACACCTTGAATCATCAGTCCTATTGATCCTCTCCACTGTGATCTTCATAAAACCCATTTGTTCCATCTAAAGTTTGCTCATCCAGCCAATACGTTGTTCTTTCTCCTCCCCCTCTGGTTTGCATAAACAATGGTAGAAGGGTCATAAAGAATACATCCTATAGGATTTAGCGAAACATATATGTTCAGTTCATTACAAAAATGCATGTTTCGCGGAGAAAAAAAACGGAAAAAAATGACCGACGGTGAAGACGGAGAGATTTGAGAACAAATAAACATCTACAAACTGAAGCGTGTAGCTTCCGGACAAATTGAATGATGATCCAGTTCTAAGCTGCGAACCACCCCCAACCTGAAACAAAACAAAAAAAAAAAAAAACCCTGATGAACATCCTTGTGACTGAACTGATTGCAGTTAATTATAAATTATGCAGTCATTGTGGGCCTACAAAAGAAGACATCCCCACTCTGCAGTCAGATGTAATTACCAAAGTCAGGCGCACTCCACTGTGTGTGATCCAGCCCTGACAGCCAACGCTGACTGATGACCTTCCCCGGAAAAGACTCCCTCAGTTGGGTCGATGAACACGAGACACCTCCCCCCCCCCTCCTTCTGAACTTCCTCCCTCAAACTAGCTCTTAAACATCTCTATACCTGCTCAGACCCCCATGTGACCCCCAGGTACAAAGCTATTGACGATTTGAATCATCAAGCCGCCACGGCTAGTCTTGCCTATCATTCACAATCAAGGGTTTATCACTCCATGTAGGGCAAAGAAATATGACTCCCCCGTCAGCGGGTGGCAGAAAGGGTTGGGCTTTGGAGAAAGGAGGAAGGGGTGGAGAGGGGCTAATTTGACACAGCTCGCTTGGCTTGCCATAATTGCTCCGTCACTGTCAGTCCTTGAGAGGCCTTCTCGCAGTACAATTTGGACACAATTACCAGCCGTTTACCAGTGGCCGTTATGCCCGTCGCCCCATCCCCTCCCCCGCTAGAACCCCGCCTGTTCTCCCGTTTGGCCGGTGGCTAGGATGTGCCATGCCTCATCAAACGCGGATGCGGCCCATTAATGAACACTGTTAGCATTTCTCTTAAATTTCTCCTGCCTCTAATAAACATGCAGTGTTCCATGAAGGAGCATTGCCATCCTCGTGACATGATATTTATTGTCTGCGCTGGTGGGAGGGAGCGAGGATGGGAGGACAGAGGTGAGGGGAGGGGTGGTTTGAGAGCGAAGAGAGATATATCAGCGATGAGTAGGGGAATGAGGGAGGGGAGGTGAACAAAGACAGATGAAGAGGAAGGGAAACAGACTGGAACATCTCTTTCTGCCGTCACACCGTTAGTGGCGACCACTGCATATACATATGAACTCACCTCGGGGCTGTATCGCCATCTCCCGATTTGAATTTCCACAATAAACACACCACAGAGACCTGCGGTGTCAGCACTTTGTCAGAGCTGATGAAGCCCTTATGTTTAAAACTGATCATGAACAAAAGAATATTTAAATCAACATTTGAGATCAAGGCGAATGCAAACATTTGCAGTTCACTGCAGCGGCTTCACTGTGAAAACTCTCAAGCCGCAGCAGGGCAAAGAGGAAAGAAAAACGCCGACTGAAAACTTGCTTTTTTCAAGTCAGCAAATAAGAGCAGAGTATTCCAAATATCATGTAAAATGTGGAACATTACAATTGTGTGCGGCGTTACTCATTTCCAGCACTCGATACATAGTTCCTCATACATGCACTCACACAAGGACACACACAGGCTGATGCTGACACAACTCTGTCACACTCAGCAGGAACGTGATATCATTCCTCTGCACTTTGACACATGTTTTATCGCCACTGCTGAACACAGGCAGCGAGAGAAAAACAGAGAAAGCAAAAAAAAAAAAGAAAAGAGTGAGAGATAAACAGCAGGCGGGACACCTGTGGTGACCTAATGGCGCCTGTGTCCTCTAAAGAGCCTCTCATTTCCTCCTCTGGCCCCGGGGCGGCCCTGTGTGTCGCGGCGAGGGCCATCGTTACTGAACGAGGGGTGAGTGTGTGTGTGTGTGTGTGTGTGTGTGTGTGTATGTGTGTGTGTGGGGTCATCATATATCATTGTGCGCC
Organism: Bovichtus variegatus; assembly: GCA_943593645.1. Taxonomy (NCBI): domain Eukaryota; kingdom Metazoa; phylum Chordata; class Actinopteri; order Perciformes; family Bovichtidae; genus Bovichtus; species Bovichtus variegatus. The sequence goes on along the minus strand of CALSCE010009689.1, from coordinate 3,213,258 downwards.
TGCCTCTATTTCCTATTCTGAATGAAGTACACACCCGACACATACACACGTACGAGCTCACAGACACACGTGGACCGAAGCACACTGTCTACACATTAATGTGTTCTTGCATGTGTGTGAGGAACTAAGTGTGTCCATACAGAGAAACAAAGCGTCTCTCTTCACCTCTCAGACCTGTATAAATGAATGAAGCCCAGTGCAACTGCAGTCAAAGGCACAAAATGGCCGCTCATTAATAGCCTGCTGTCACAGGGGCCATTATGACGCAGGTACATATTAGAAATCAGGGATGCATTGTTCCCGAGGCCACGGATGCTGAACAAACGACTGAGGAAAATTGCGAATTTCCTGTGAATGGCCAAGTTCTCGGAGATTCTACAGCAGCATATTTGACTTTTTAAAAAAAATGATGTTTTTATTATCCTTGTAGTGTATTTCTAACTCTATTTGCATAGCTTTAAAATCGGCATGAAACCCACACAATGCTTTTCGACGCGGCTGACTAATGCCATGGACTGTAAAAAAAAAAATGCTAGGAGCGCCAACTCAGGCAGACAACACATGCACGCACAAACTGACAGCACAAACACCCCCGGTACAACTTTCCACGTCTCTGTGGAGATAGGAGCTGGCATCGTACTAAGTGTTTGGTCGCTCACCGAATAAACTCATTAATTTGCTTAATTATGAAACTCCGTATCAATTTCCCCTCGCTGGGAAATGTTCAGTAAACGCAACAACATAACACATTTCGAGGCTATGTTCTCACTATCACATAATAAACAAACAGAAAATACACCAGGGCCTGATTAAAGGCCTTTTACACTACAGAGGGGGAGAGAACGTGAGAGAGAGGAGACGCTGTTTGTTTCTCTGCTCACAGATGAAATTGTTTCAGCTTTGTTTTTGACAGCTACAGCTACAGACGTGCTGGCTATTATTGGGAGGGGAGAGAAAAGCCGGTTGCAATAATTAAAGCACACCACTAACCTGAATAAATTAATGCTTCCTTTGTGTGTGTGTGTATGAAAACGAGTGTGAACGCTAATGCGCAACTGCCCGTTCAGACAGGCTTTGTTCGTCCTGATTAATGTTTTGTTTCTTGTACTGTTTGTATGCCTGTGCGTGCATGCACGTGTGTGTGTGTGCGTGCGTGTGTGTGAACATCTGAGTGTGTGATAAAAGAGATGCATTCTGTATTGTGATGGGGGAGCTGTTTGCTTCCTTCTGGGGGCTCGCAATTCATATCTCATGAATACAAATGAAAAGTTTTTAAGCCCTATACTTCGCTTTTTTTACTTTCCATTCTAATTACTCAGAAATACGGGTTAAGACGAGAGCAGAGCGTTTCATTAGACACACTGCAACTGACTGTTCTGTCGCAACACAGCGGTAGCAGAGTCCTGTATTCAACATTGTCTACACACTGCAGCGATTCGGCATCAGTAAATACTACCAAGAATTTCAAAACAATAGAAGGACGCTGAACATGTGCGTCATACTCATAGTTGCGAGAACATTTCTAGTTGCCCTTTGGAAAATCTGTTCTGAAAAAAGAAATTTGAGACACATCTGATCACTTTAATTGATTATGTAGTGTCATATGTTAAACTTATTTGTATACATGTATACAAATAAGTTTCATTCCACTCATAGAGGGTCATGTACTAACAAAAATAAAGGCTGGCATCACAGTAAAACATGCTGTTGAGTATTAAAGGAATACGTCATCCAGAAGAATGCTAATTTGGACGTCAATTACTCACCCCGTGTTAACTCCAGTTCTTCAAGAGAACTTTATTTTTCTCGCATGCCTTCACGGTGAACGGAGAAAAGTCGTGATGAATTGAAGAATGTGGGGGGGGGGTCACGCTAAACTTATTTGTATACATTTATACACCAACATTAACATATTCTAAATTAAAGTGATACGGCGTAACTCCAAAAGTAGTTTTTTATACAGATTACAGAAAGGGGAACCAGAAATGTTCTTGCAACTATGAGTATGACACAAAAAACAGTCTGTGTGCTTCTATTGTTTTAATTCAGCAAGACTTTTCTCCGACTTTGGATTCTGCATGCGAGAAAAACAACGTTTTCTTCAAGAATTCAAGGCGACACGGGCTGAGCAATTGATATGCAAATAGTAATTTTGTTGGTGAAGAACTTCTTCAATATGGATTCGTTTTCTGAAGCGCTTTACCCCCAAAACTGTAACTTTTTGGATGATCCATGCAGCTTTTAAACACATGCACCCCAACAACACTCGTTTTTTATTCAAAAACTGGATCTGTAGCCTAAATGACATCACTCACATGTTCAACCAAATCCTTTGCCCTATGAAGCCATTTACTCTGTGGCCCATTTAGAACATGCTCATCCCTTTAACCCCCAGTGGTGGAGCAGCAGCGCATTTAGCCCTGATGTTGTCATAAAAGGAAATATAATAACACACAGTCACACATATGCATACTGTACTGTATGCATGCATGGAGGCACGCAAACACATACCAGTAACTACACCTGTAGTTATTTGTATGTATGAGATACCCACATTCACCTGCACAAGCACACACACACACAAAAGGAAGTGTGGGAGGCTCTAGTCAGACGGGGTAAATCCCATTATTTGGCCCTCATCCCAGAGAGTGAATTGGGAGTCAAGTAGGATGCATGTGGTAACCACAATGAAATTACGGCTGCTGTGAGGCCGAGCGCTGCTAATGCACCCCCATTGTGTCCTTGAGTGCATCTAAATAAGCAGGGGTAAAAGGCAGCCTGTGCTAGGGCTTCCAGGGTTACAGGGTATGTGCATGTGTGTGGAGGTAAATGGAAGCCTGCCCATGATAGAGGGCTGTATTTAGGCTTGATGATGGGTAACCTGTGGCTACCACCTGATGCGGCTTTGTTGTCTGTGGGTTTACGAGGTTGAGTGTAAGTGCAGGTGTTTATGTGCGTCCAGGTCCGGGTTATTTTCCCCCCAGTCCCACTTAGAAAGGAAATGATTCACTGTCACTGTCTGCCTGTAACTCAGAGCCTGCAAATACTACAGCATGACAGTGATACCAAAGAAATGGAGCAAAAGCCCTTTGAGGAGCTTTTACCTGTAATAAACCTGTATTCCTATATGGTTTCTTATATCCCGCACTAGTGCAGAAGTAGGCTGTAGATCACAGGCCTTTGCTCTAAGACAGAGGCAAATTCCTCTCGATTAAAAACAGCCATACTCTCCCACAGCACAGTAACTAGGACATCAGCTCAGGGCGGAGGGGGGGGGGGACCAAAAAAAGTGAAGGAAAAAAAGGAGAAGAAAAAGAAAAGGAAAACACTAAAACTGTCAGTTGAAGATGCAAAACAGAGATCCGGATCTATCCATTATGAATGAGATATATTTGAAAGGTGGAGGCTGAATATGAACAGTTAAGAGGAGGAGGAGGATACTCACTTACCCCCCCCACCCCCCCATAACCGGCAACGCTTAACCCTCGCGCAACCCCGAACCCCCGGCCCCTGCACCCCTCTCCTTTCCCCTCAGTGCAAGCTCCGGTTCATCAACAAAAGCCTTTGTACAGTCAACAGTGCTGTTTTTATTCATGTTACATTTATCTTCAGAGCTGTCCATCAGGCGCGGCGGGGACGGCTGATCTAAAACAGAGCCTTACACTCATGACAGGAGGATAGAGCCGTAACTCTGGAATGCTAACCTCCACTGTTATTTGGCCCGCAGAGGGGAGCGGGAGAAAGGGAGATGGAGGGAGAAGAAAAAAAAAAAAGAGAGAACGGGGGAGATACACAGCCTAATGACAGCTACAAACACAGACGTACCTTTGTTCCAGCTCCATAAAACAGCACACTTCAGTGGGATTGCTTTAGTTTCCATGGGCCTAATCAAACTTGTGTTATTTAGACTTCAAACATCGTGGCCTCCAAAGAGAGACAGGGAGCGAGCTAGGTGTGTGTCTCTTGCTAATAGCTGCTAGCATGATTCGGTTAAGCTGCTTATTTCCGACATAAATAATGCATCCAGGCAGATGCGCTTGACTTTAGTTGAATATGAATCGCTCGCATGATTGACACCGAGGTTTGTTGAGCGCCGAGTTGATTCTACAGTCTCACCTTTGGAAATAGGCCTGTCTCATTTAATATCCCCTATGTTAACATAATTATGACAACCAGCAGTGATTCATGCATGTGTCTGTGTAATATCCATGACAAAATTAGGCTACTATTTTTTTTAGGGGGGGTGGGGAGCAGGCAGGATATATTTTAGTAGAGTATCAAAGGCAACTAGATTGTCTGCATGTTTAGCAGCTTAGCCAAATCAAATCAGAAATAAGAGGACTATCTTCAGTTTAATTCTGGATACTTTCACAAGACACCCTACTTACCCACCCACAAACCCTGCCCCCTCTTAGCCCCCTTTTTTCTTTTTCTTTTTTTACAGTCATTGATTCCAATCAATCAACGCTAATTAAGCAGGCACCTATACCCATATATGTCACATGCTAATAGGGTAATGATATGGGCATTTAGTTTGTGCTTTAATCTTATGCTACTTGCAGCTAACACATAATGACACTCTCTACCCAGCCATGGGAATATTTATAAGAGACCGCTGAGAGCATGTGCACACACACACACACACACAAACACACAGAGATTGGTACTTCACACCGGCTCAGTGTATTAAACCTTATTTACAAGCTAACAGCTATAACCATTACAGATACGGTGGCAGGGAAACCACATTAGGTTCAATGGGCCAACAGCGTGTAATCCAAAACAATAAAATGTAAATTTGACACATTAAAAAAAAGCACACATGGCTCATCTGCAAACAGATGAACATCTCTGTGATGCAAGATGTTTTCCCCCCATTCTGTCTCTTTTAAGACCTTGGCGAATCAAGGAAGGAATGTTTCTCATTTCATATTTAATCCCCTCTCAGTGTTAAGGTGCTGTGGATAAATACATTGCAGACTCCTTCCCTCGCCTAACTCACGGCCCTCCCCATCCTATCAAAAATGAGCACAGTGAAATGGCAAAACAGGCGAGTACAAGTAGCAGCAGTGAAGAGACCGTGTATAAATAAATATCCATAACTAGCCAGTGGTGTCAATGTTTTTCAATGTTATCAGTGTATTTTATATGCCCATAAATTACTTACATATACATTTAAGCACTTTGTATTTTCCTATATAAAAATGCAAAGAGTGCTGCAGGGATGACGTATTTTTGCATGCCAACCCGGAAGGTAGCATCGCCCTGGTTACCCTTGACAAAAAAAAGATTGGGATTTTAGATTATTGTAGAAAATAAACTCTGTGGCAAACAACATTTTATGATACTTACACGTTTTGTTCAGCAAGACAATTTTCACAAACGAACGCCACTTTTGTGATTTCTTTGAATGCAATCGCCAGGAGTAACAAACTACACCATGGTCGCACGACTTCAACATCGCCCGCACTGAGCTGCCACCCTGTACTTTGATTTAGCAAAAGATAAACATGACAAAAATTGGAAAATATAATAAATTGACAAATCCACAAATTGGAAAGTTTGAGTAGGTATAGTTTGCAGATCGCGAGTGTAGACACAACAAGGCTGTAAAGGCAGATTAGTGATTTTGAAAAACTCCCTTTTTCAGTGCTTGTGCACATACAATTTGGTATGTAGAGCACCAACCCACAAACGGTGAAATAATATGACCCCCACAGTCAGAATACATGGGATTCAACATTGGCTCCCCTTCCTACTGTACTGTATGTCACAGTAGAATATGCCGCTCCCCATCGGAGTATCTCCACCCACAGCTGGAGAACTACCTTTGCAAAGGTGCGGCATATTTTTCCTCACAAGCCAATCAGAGCAGATTGGGCTTTTTCAAGAGGGGGGCTTAAAGAGACAGGCGCTGAAACGCAGGTGAATACAGGTATATTCAGACAGACAGTGTGAGAAAAAGATGGTGTTCTTTGAACATTAAAGCCTGTAAATATGTTCTGGTAGAAACCCAAAGTACAAATATGAACCTGAAAATGAGCATAATATGTCTCCTTTAAGAGACGTGAATGCTTCGAAATTCACAAGTGGGTTATTTACTGACAATTTAATTTTCTTTTTGCATCTAAGCAAAAAGCCATCCGGAAAAACCATTAACTTCCAGACGAGGTAACTGGAAGTGCATATATATGTTACCGCAAACTACTGTTTGATTTTCCTAGTTTCTTTTATTGCAATTCGTTTTTTTATTAGACAGTGCAGAGAGTCAAAAGTCACGAGTTGGATTCAAACTGACGTCACACAAATGCACGGCCTGCTCATTCCCCTGCTGAGCCAGCAGGATGCCTCAGGCCGGTGTACTTTCTCCATGACAATACAGTGGAGTGGTTCAGGAGGGAAGGGAGCCTGAATCTGTTCCAGCAGGAAGCACTTCACTGAGTATGCTCACTTGTTATGACTGACTGGGGCCGTGTATGTAAGGCGATTTGACGTACAAGACTCCAGATTTACGTCAATTAAAATGAATAGTTCGATTCAAATATTCACTGTGACGACATAGGATGTTCTAAATTTGTCTATCCAAGGACACTTTTCTTTCTCTACCGGACAGACTCTGAATGCAGCAGCAGGTTATGTTTTGTCTTTTATATTATTGTCCCGTTTGATTGTGAGGGGTTTTAATGACTGCGTTACCACGGTAAAGGTTAAACTCACCTTGGCATTAGAGCTTCAGGAGTGTCGCAGATGGCATTCTTCCTCTGCCTATTCTGAAAGATAGTCAAGGTGAGGGAAGAGCAAACGTAAGATCGTCATTTCACGAGCACTATCACAATCAAAACAGACATGCAGAAAAGTTTTCAGGACTTCACGAACACTAAAACAAGCTCTGTCCTTGCAAGCCCTTACGTGGCTCTTTGTTGCTGCCAACAACCCGCCTCGGTGCGGCTCATCTCCTGCGCCACTCTGTTGTGTGATATGCAGAAAGAAGCGAAGGTAAACTCGGTGGTGTTTGTAAGGGAGTTCTCTCTCCGGCTCCCGAGTGATCATTATTTGATCTTGTTTAGTTCATTATTCATCTTGAGGGAGCTGGTTGTGACTTGTGGATAAATGCCATATGAAAGGCATTGTGCGCCGAGGATGCATCCCCACTTTTATCCTGGCTCCCAAAACAGATCAATTAGTAAAACTAAACAGTAAATTATTAATCACATTGCTTTGTGTCCCCGTTCCATCACCGGAAGAAAACAGTTCATTAGAGAGTATGAGAGAAGCGGGGGGGGGGGGGGGGGGGACTGTGGCGTGATTGAGAGGGGCTTTAAACCGAGCTGATGCTGTGTGAACATTTGAAGAAAAAAGAGGGTAGAATTATCAAGCATGTCCATCATTCCAGGTAACTTCCAAACCACCCCCACCATCTCCCCGGTCCCTCCTAAAGTGACGTGCACTCATAAAATGGGGTCAAGCAGTGGAGGAGTTCAATGTCACAGCCATCATATACGTTGCCCGTTGGGGTGCGCGTGTGATTAAAATAACACACAGGGATGTTTCATGTCGTGGTGAGCAATCAGACCATATTTGCAAAAATATTCAGATCAGATGAATTTTAATGAGGTGTACACTCGAGGGGGATACCACTGCCAGAGCACTGGGGATAGAAGGTGGAAGCATGAGCCCGACCCCTTATTTGCCAGAAGACAGCAAGGTACATAAACTTTTTTTTCCCTCCCTTCTCTCTCCCTCTACCCTTAGATGTAATGAAAAAAAAAAAAAAAGAGACAGATCCAAATTCAGGGGTCCACTCAGTGTTCACAATTGCTCTGCTGTTCTGAGTTGGGCAATTTGAATAAATTATTCCAAATAAGAAAGGAAAAAAAATCGCTCAGTGGGGTTCATTTTGTGTGAAATTATATTTTCGCAGGAAAGGTTAATTTTGAAGGGAGCTTGAATGACTGAGAACTGGGGGGCTGCAGAGGGAGTGAAGGTAGGGAAGAGAGGGACAGGAAGGGGGGAGAGAGGAGGAGAGAGGAGGAGAGAGAGAAACAGGCACAGAGAGAAAGAAAAATAGGGGGGGGGGGGGGGGGGGGGAACGGGGGGCGGCACAAGGAGCATGGGGCGTCATGGAGGCGAAGGGGCGAGAGAAGGATGGAGGGAGGAAGCAAGGGAGGGAGGCAGTTATTAAAAGCGATTGCATTGCCTCCCGGATGTCTCAGGAGAGCAGAATCAGTGGAGATGTTAAACCTTGCTTGACACCCCAGTTGGATAATTGTGGGTGTGGGAGCTAATCAGCGGAAGATGTCTCCTCAATTTAAATCTTGTCAGTTAGTGAAGATTAGGCCCTCCTGTCCCGGCCACCATTAGCTTTGTTGCATGTCAATGCGCCGGTGAGGGTGTCCGCCTGGTCCGGCTACAAGGGTAAAAAGGCGAGTGTGATGGAAACCGGCAGATTTATTCCAGCTAAAACCAGTATGGCATTTTCAACAAAACCCATATGAGGGGGGGGGGGGGGGGGTGAAAGGGAATTTATGCAGCCTTTTTGAAAATGCATTTGTTACTACTGACCTAACAGGGGGACGCTGTGGAATAAGAAATGTAGTGCGGGGAGGTGCTCCAGATTTTTCTGCAGGAAAAACATCGGCGGGGTAGTTAAATATGATGTCTTACACAAACTACAGGCCAGGGAGGCAAATGAGTGTGTGTTTGCTGAGAAGATATAAAATTAAGGAGAATTATTTCGGTAGTGCACAGACCAACCAAAGTCATTAAACGCATAACCACACTGTGTCTCTGTACACATGCTGTAAGCTCTGTTATAATGTTAAGTTATGGGATGAATTTGGGCTGAAGGGTATCATCGGATCCTGATGTTAAGGCTATTAAATGACTAATAACCTGCGACAGTGTGCTCTCATTAACAAAAATGTGGGGGTATAATTTTAACCCAGGTTAAAAGGAGTGATGGGTGGAGGTGGCTAATTCCAAAAATGCAATGTAGTGAATTTTACAGCTCGAGTCTGGCTGGCGGAGGGCCACGGCTTTGCATTCCCCCCATGGTAAATATTTGTAACAGATTTTTCCTGCAGGACAATGGCTCCTTTCACGAAAGCAGGTCCCGTAACCTCGGAGCGAACGCGAGGTCAGGGCAAATAAACAAGGCGGTCGTGCCAAGCTGAGCGGCTCCACTGATTCCTGGGCTGGGCCTGCTGCATACCAGGCCCTCTGCTCTCTCCTCCTCGCCACCGGAGTCTGAGTGCTGACAGATGTTCCAAGCCTGGCTAAAAAGGGAAAGGGGACTATGAGAGAAAGGAAAAGCGGGAGATGTACTCTCTCTCTCTCTCTCTCTGTCTCTCTCTCTCTCTCTCTCTCTGTCTCTCTCTCTCTCTCGGTCTCTCTCTCTGTCTCTCTCTCTCTCTTCACTTTTCACCTCCACATTTACACATCTTACCTCGGCCCGAGTGTTCCCGACACAGCCTCCGACACCTTCACACACATACGACACAAATCGGGAAAAAGAAATAAGAAAATCATCATGAACTACCTCTTTATAGCACCAGTATGATCCATTGAGAGCATGTGTGTAACCTATGAACCGGGTTATAATTACCAGCTGCACAGACCTGCAGCCTGGGGTCAAGAACCCCTAAATATATGCGTGTGTATGTGTGTGCGTGTCTGTGTGTGTGTGTGTGTTTCAATGTGCATGAGCAAGAGAGAGAAATTGTGGAGTTGTCTGCAGGGAGTTATGTGTGTCTGTAAATGCACACAAGTCAGAAATCCTGATGTTTCAGTAGCACCGGCTCCAAACCCCAAGACCACTTCTGTTCTGTGGAAGCGGTTAATACTAGCAGCCTCAAAGAGGGAGCTACCGCCGGCTACCGCAAGGTGTAACGAGTTCAAGGCCCCCGTTCAGGCCTGAGGCGGCAGACGGTAAACAGTTGTTGCCGGCTGTTTTTCGCGGAGCCCAGACAAAAGCCTCTCTGTGTGAGAAACAACAGCTACAGCTGGGCTGAGCAGAGTGAGACATCGATCCATAAGCTCGTTCCTTTACACCCCTCCGAGCACTCGTCTGGCAGTCAGCAGGAGCAGCAGCGCATGCCAGAGCTCGGCACTGCACTGCAAAAAAATACCCTTCGTAACCAGTCGTTTAATCTGGTGCTGAGTCCTTAAAACACTATATTTCGAAAGAAAAAGGATTTTTAAAAAAAAGATACCAGTCAGCAATCTAGAACATGATGGGGTTTTTTTTTTAATTCAAATGGAGGTGAAACTGCATTGGAAACAACAAGAATAATGAACTTAAAAGGCAGTATTGGTTTGTTTGAATAAAAAAATAAACAGATTTCAAGGCTCAATTTATGCACTGTATTTTGGTTGTTTGACATTTGTATTTTTTAATTTCTCCTGTAGCAATGACAACAGTAAGTGTTACCCTACAAGCAAAGTCTTTTTAAAAAGACACAAACTGATAAAAAAAAATATAAAAGTAGTTTTCTAAAGAGTGATACTTGACAAACAGATATATCTCTGAGAATCTATTTATACATCGAGTATTCTCCTGAAATCACATTGGCCATGAAGGGCCCAGTTAAAAGTATCAAAGAGGGCAGACAAGAGACTGGCGTTTAATCTAATCTACGTTCTAATAGTTGGGGAGACATTAATTATTGATAAGGCCGGCAATTGATTGGTTAATAAGATAATGTAATTGAGAAATGAAAATCATCAGAGTCGAGTGTGTGTCGGCTCCAATCTGAGCCGCATGGGGGGGGGGGGGGCGGGGGGGGGGTGTGGGTGGGGGTTGGGGGGGGGTCTTAGGGGATTGCCCCTACATAGGCTTCCATCATTACTGCCACACTATAAAAGCAGAGTGGTGATTAAAAGGACTTGATTGATTTGACTCTCATTGGGATAAACTGTCCTCGTTCCGTCACTGGGCTCTCGTGCAAAAAGAAAAAAATGTGTGTGCATGTGTGTGGATATATATATATATATATATATATATATATAAAAAAGTATTCAGTGTGTGTTGATGCGTAAAATCAAATCAAATAATTAAGTAAGTGTGTATGTAAATTTTGAGCATATTTATATCTGGTAAACGTGTGTGTTTTGTGCGTGGGAAAATGTGGACAAAATTAGTACCTGTGTGTGTTTATATTTAATTTGAATTCTAAATATATGCTTGTGTGTATAGGCATGTGTGTTTAACATACACATGTATATAGGTGTGTGTCTGGACTAGCGGAGGTACAGGAAAACGTTGTGCGTGTGTGTGTGAGACTGTGTATCCATGTCGTCAAGAGGTGGCCCCACTCCCCCAGTTTTCACTCGCCTTTTGTCTGCACTCTGTACTGTACTCTGCTGCTCAAACACACACACACACACACACGCACACACACTCTCAGCTCCAACCCACCCGGAGAGACGGAGACAGACCCTGCCGCCTGACACAAAAGCTATTGATTTTACTATCTGCTGCAATGAATGATCTTCCTCAGCCAATTTCTGAATTTAGAAATGAGTTCAATACTAATAATGATAGTGGAAGGATTCTTTAAACTGTTAGAGTTAAGAATGGGGTGGTGGTGGGTGGGTGGGGGGGGGGATTGAGAGGGGAAAATGAAGAGGAGAGAGCGGGAGAAGAGGAGGAAGGAAGCGAAGATTTGTGTGTGTTTGGCTTTGGAAAAAGAGAGGATATGATTTCTCGCCATGGGTGAGATTAAATAAAGATGACACCGATGGTTTTAACAGTCTAAATTACTACATTCTACTCTCAAATACAATTACTCTTATTTGGCTTTTCCTCAATGGGTTGATAATGGAAGTAGTCAGTGGTGGGATTTTTCCTTTTTTTTTGTTATATACTTTTAACAACTCCCAACTTTTATATGAACAGTTTTCATCCACCTATTTTTCACGCACCGCTCTTCTGCTTTTTACGACGCAATTTTCAATATACAGCATTCTTGCGCGCTTGCTCCTTAATCCATTCATATATTTCATGCGTCATAAAGACGCAACTAGTTCAGTTTCTATTTTGCGTCGCACAAATCTTCCATAAAATAAAAAAGCTGGCACATAAATATTTAACATGGCCTCTGTTTAGATGGGAAAAAAACTATTTATGTCAAATTAAACAACAGAGAGCTGCTCAACAGCAGAACTCGGCAGACTGGAACACTTCTCTCTAATATTTCATTTCTGGGTGCACATTATTTTCCTGGTTATTCAGAAAACTGCCATAAAAACACGTGGAACGGCCATGTTAAACCTTGCATGTGGTGATCATGCTGTAAAGTGTGTGTGTGTGCGCGTCGTAGAAATACAGACAGATGTGTGTACGAGCAAAAATTACCGTTTGGGAATGTCACTTTATATGCGCTTGTTTGCGTGTATGAATGTGAGCATCAGATTTTCAGAAGCCTCTTCTCTCCCCTGGTCTTTTATTTGGGAAGGCAGCCGCTTGGTGGGGTGATGTGTGTTAATCAGAAGCCCCGTGCCCCGTAGAGGTGTTAATTCAACCCCCCTGTTACAGAGAGGTGTAGATTAATAGATAAGGGAGGTCTACGCGAGGGTCAGCGCGATACGGCCGTGACTGTGTTCGCCTGCTTGTCAGACACCTGCCTGGATTAAGGCGCTGGCTTCTCTCTCCGTTGTGCACAGGTGAGAGGTCAACCATTTACCCAGTTCATTGGTCTCTCATTCAGTTTTCAAGGTGGGGTGAATCTGCATAAAGGCTCTGGCATTGGTATGCTTCGCAGGGTTCGTCTGCACGGGGGGTCCTGCACCGTGAGGTGGAGAAGCGGACAGGCGATGCAGGATCTGCCGCAGAGGATTACTGTAAATATACTTTGAGTCTCGAGAGGAGATGAAGGGCGGTTATAATACTGGAAATGCAGGGGCCTTTTTTGAAATATATTTATATATATATATATATATATAAAATATAATTTAATTTCTTTCTTTTTTTTTTTTTTTTCTTTTTTTTTTAAACTGATTTTAGCTGTACAGCAGCAAAAACCTTAACACGGTAAAGTGTTTTCTTCTTTTCAGGAATTTTCTTGGACGAAGGACAAGAAGATCCTCGGCAAACAGAAAAAAATAAAAAGGGGGGAAAAAGGGATAAAAACGGGTTGGGGGAAGGAGAAAAACGCATGAAACATGAAACTCTGCAAATTTGACTTATAACAAGCAAAATTACACCCTGCTGTCATTTAAATTATGGCTGCCCTCTATAAAGGTGTCTTTTAGGTGCATTAATTGAATTCGGCACTATTTCCCAATAATAATCTGTAAAGTTCAGCCGTCCATCCTTCATGAGAACCCTGCCGCGTACCAGAGGAGTATCTATTTCAGTGGCTTAATTTATTTTCATGATTCGCCGATAATGACGGCCATGCAGGCTGTACATCAGAATTAACCTTCATTTCACTGAGGTATATTACGATGACAGTCCCCGACGCATTTCACCTACACAAAGGGCATTCTCTCCCCCTCTCTCTCCCCCTCTCTCTCCCCCTCTCTCTCTCTCCTCCTCTCCTTCTCTCTCTACCTCTCTCCCTCTCCCTCTCTACCTCTCTCCCTCGCCCTCTCTCTCTCTTTCTCCCTCTCTCTCTCTCTCTCCTCTCTCCCCCCCTCCCCCTCTCCCTCTCTCTCTCCTCTCTCTCCCCCTCTCCCTCTCTCTCTCCCCCTGCCTCCTCTGTCGCTGCCCCTGCTGTATAATCATCCTCGGCAGACCAAGATTGTTTGATAGCCGATTAATTTTCATAGGAAATCAAGTGGCCAGCTCTTTCTCTCTTCTTTATTTCTCCCTCTTACAGCACCCCCCCTCCAAACACATACACGCTTCTCTCCAACAATGGTGGACTGCGCTTGTGCTTGGTGACTTTTTCTGTCAATTAGGTGTTTTATTTAATCTCATCTAACTTTTTTCTCTAATAAATTGCATCCCCCCCCAACCCGCTTCTGATATCTCCGGCGTGGTTAATTTATTTTGGACGTTGCCGATGTAACAAAAGTGCTGTAAATTAATCAGGGGACATCAAGCGAAAGGGGGTCTTTCGCTCGCTCTCTGTCTCTAATTTCTATGCAAACCATTAAGTGTCAGATATAGATTCCACCATTTGCTATGGTCTCAGTCAAAAGATTTCATTAGGGACCTGACGTCACATTTTGAAGGCAGCGCCGGATCATTTCTGTCCTATTTTCTCCCTCATGAGCTCTTTGTTCTTCGCCCCTCTGTAGGATCCTGCCGCTAAAAAGGCCCCTATGCAAATGACAATAATAGATTCCGCTAAGCACCGCTGCAACGGCATGATAGCCTATTTAGAGAGAAACCAAAAGAAACATTCAATTTGTGGCATTAACATACATGCAAAGGTTGCCAAAAAAGTGATTAAGAAATTACAGAATCGGTCCTCTCTGCTTGAAGTTCCCTTTCTCATTTTCCTTTTTTTTTCTCCCTCTCTCATTGACAAGACATCTGTAATGAGGAGGGCTGGTAATTAGAATATTCTGGAGAGGTGAGCCCTGCTGGAGCTGGCAGCCGGAAGACTGATCTCTCTCTCTCCCTCTGTCTTATCCGTATTATTTCTTTCCTCTGTCATAAGGACCCAGAACAGACAGAAAAACAGCTGTCTGATGACCGGACTCTCTACGGATGTCTCTCACTCTTCTTTGTGTGAATGTGTGTGCGTGGGTGCGTGCGTGCGTCTGTGTGTGTGTGTGTGTGTGTGCGTGTGTGCACGTGTCTCACAGACGAGCTGTGTTGGAGCCCCTCTGCCAGCAAATAAATATAATCAATCTCCCATTTACATACAAATAGGCTTCTCCCCTTCATCCTAATAATCTGCCCAGCATCCTCAGAGAGGGAAAATAATATTCACTCCACATGGCAATTTCGTATTTATCATTAGATGGCTTTATTGATTGTTTTTTTCTTTCTTCTCCCTAGGATAAAATTTTTTTCCACTTCATTTTATTAGAGGATATTGAAGGCATGTAAGGCTGACATGGCACATACGCTTCATTATTTCCTGCCCACGGATGATTATGGTTATTGACACTGTCACGTCGTCCCCCTCGTCATCAGTTATCTCTGCTTACCGCGCCGAGATCCAGGAAGGCGCAATAGTGTGTGTGTGTGTGGGGGGGGGGGTTTGTGGGGCCATAGGCGTTCAGAACATTATCATGGGCGTTTAATGGGTGTAAACTGCAGGGGCGCTGCACGTGTGCGGCTGCTGCGTGTCGCTAATGTGGCTCATTCCACTTTGTGTCATGTCGATGATAGGGGGTGACCGCCGGGGCCCTGACTGAGTGTCAATCCCACTTTGGACAAACAGCCCTACTGTCAGTGCGATCACCAGCGCCAGGGGCATCCAACATATCCATCATACAAACAGAGAGAGGAAAGGAAAAGAGAAACAAACTCATGAAAGTTATTAAATACTCGCCGCTCTCTAATTCAAACATATCCGAGTGCCAGATGTAGATAGAAACAGACAGGAGGATGCTGACAGGATTATGATCTTATCAGGTCTCTTTTAGAAGAATGAGAAATCTTAAAAGGGGGCACTTTGACATTAGGCTCGTTTTTTCCTTTGTAACACATCCCCCCCCCCACTGTGAGTGGAAATGTTTCCACAGTCGTGTTTCAGTGATTGACAGCCAATCAACTGTTTGTTAAAGTAAGGTGAGAAATGGTAACAAGGACTCCTCTCGGCGTCTAAATGCAAATGAGGGATCTCACCCTCCTTGCAATCAATAATAAGTTGTTGAATTGCCATCTGTGGTTGTGTGACAAACACCGCCGCATCGTATACTGTATAATAAAGCAACTGCTGTTAACATGCTGTGTAATGAGCACATGACTGCTATCAATAACAACATCTGTTAGCCAAGTTGATCTTCCAAACACAACTTGCCACATAATTAACTTGTCACTCGTTAGCGTGATTACAGTCCCAAATAGGCCTCTTACACTCGGCTGGATAGTTTAATCTCTTATTTTCCCAAGCATCAGAGGAAACAGTGGAGGTATTACTCCAGTTACAGTTTCCCCAATCCCCTCTCTGCCATGTTAATTAGGTCTTAATGACCATTATTGACTCATTAGCAGACATTCGGGGATCGTTTGGAGCTGCACTGACCTCAAACAACTCCAATGCCATTCTATCAGTGGTGTTCAACCACCTGACTGTAGCCTGTTTAAATGAGCCTCACCTAGGTTCAAAGGTTTAGAATAAAACCACAGACTGAGCCCTGCCTCGCTCAGGTTTCTAACAAATATTGCTAAGTTGCAGTATTGTTTTTAGTGAGCTCAGAGGGCCTCGGCCGAGCAAAGATCCTGTGTTTTTGCAACCAAGCACTCGCACAAGGAAGTTTGTTCACGTCTGAATCATGAGTAAACAATGAAAACAGTTTTTTGGGGACATGCAAAACAAACCTCAAGCTGCTTTCTAAGAACTGGCTCAGCTTCAAAACGGATTATGCAATCACGAGTTCCTCGAAGATGAAAAGCGGTTTGATCAGTATCTAAGTGGCTCCAGCACGCGCGCCGTCGAACACAAAAGAGACAGTGGAGAAACACTGAGTGAAGGTACAGTTGAAGATCATCAACGGGCGCTGAAAAAATGGTGCAATTAAGATGAATCGGGATCTGACAAAATGTTTGTCTGAGGTGTAAACACACAAGTCAACAGTACTGAAGGTGCAGCTGCGGAAGCAGCAGAACCGGATCACAGCGTTTAACAGCTTGTCATAAATCAAACGGGATCATTAAAAATACAGAAATTCCATGAGAGATTAGATTCTGAGGGGAAAATGTATGTTTGCGTTGATGAAGGAGAAGAAAACAAGTCGTTTTGTGCGCAATTTGACGTTTCCTCTGCGATGAGACAGAGGACAAGAAGATGCTTAATACTTCCCACTGGAGGCCACTTCTACAGTAGGTGGTGAATACATAACGAACACAACAAGAACATACAACTAGAAGTCAACCAGAGAGCGCGAAACACAATTTGTGTATCCACTCCACGATTCGGATCCGCTCCAAAATTTTAAGGACTATGTCTCGGCTCCTGCTACACCCTTCCACTAAGTTTCATGAAAATCGGGCGAGTTGTTTTTCTCCAGTCCTGCTGACAAACAGACCAGCAAACCAAAAACATGACCTTAGCGAAGAAAAAAAAAAAAAGGACAAAAACAATTTCTGCAGGCGTGTGTCGTGTGTGTGTGTGTGTGTGTGTGTGTGTGTGTGTGTGTGTGTGTATAACTTTGTGTAATCTGCCCGGGTACATGGGATGGTATAGGTGTTGCCAGATGATTACCTGCTCACCACGAGTCCCGATCACCTCCTGCACTACCCCACCTGGAAGACAAAAAAAAAAAAAAAAAGAGAATAAATTAACAAAAAATGTCATTTAGGAATTATGATGGGACAGGGCGCTGCAAAATACGTATGTTCTTTGAAGTTCTTATTTCAGCAAAATTATATATACTCACTATATATTTTAAAAAAAACTTTATATCTAATTAAAATGATAACTGCATTCTCATTTTTCAAACTCTCATATCCTGAGGGCCAATTGGGATGAGTGCTTTTTTTTTTTTCTTTCTCTCGCCCATGCAGCTGCAGCATCTCTCTCTCTCTCTCTTTCTCCGCCAGTCTCTCTCTATCAGTCTGTCTCTCTCTCCATCCCTCCCTCTCTCCTGTCTTCCCCTCACTCCACTGTGGCTCAGTGAACTGCTCCTACAGCAATATCCCATCATTACCATCTCCCCAGCTGAGCTTCAGCCAGCCATTATCATGCAGCATTATTAATCTTCTTGTCTTATCAACTTGCAAATCACAAACCATTGAGCCTTATGGCGCGGTTTGGGGTGCGCCGTTATTCATTTTGTAGGTCTACCTAGCCTCAGAGTCTTTCTAATCACCTGACGATTGTCACTCTCTTACTGTTGCCCTGCCCTTCTCCTGGCCCCGGTGCTCTGTAGCACTGGAAAGGGTCCAAGTGTTTCACTCCACCTTTTTACTCACACACTTTCTCTCTCTCTCGCCTACACCTACTACGTCTCTTCTTTCTTCCATTCACCAGCACAGACAGCACTTACACATACCGTATAGGTTGCCATTGAATTCTTGCTCAAATGTATAATCTTCTTCACTCATTCCTTGACCAGACGGATCGGAATTGTGATCGTGAATCGTCATTTTTGGACCGTAGTTTACGGTACTTTTTGTTCTCGTACGGCTGTTTGTGTTTATACAACATTTAACATTTGAGGTTGCCTTCTTTTGGCTAATGGGAAAAAAAGTAGGGTTTAGTAAGTAATAGTTTTGGTTTTCTTTTGACTGAGATGAGCCCAAAATGCCCACTTAACTGAAACTCGACTGAAAAACAGGATGAGGTTGACGAAATAAGATTTTTGACACAGCACGAAGACTAAATAAAATAAAATAAAAAACAGCTGACAAAATTAACATTATTTTTAGGTATAAAAAAATAATAATCTAAAAGAAAAACTAAATGTTTCGGATCAGTAGTGAAACTCAGGTATTGTATCAGTATCAAAAAATAAATAAATCAACCAAGTATATTTATACAAGTACAATTCTGAGGAATACTTTACCGGGTTATTTCCATTTCATGCTACTCCTATTTCCATTCCACTTCATGTCATAGGGAAATATTGGATTTCTCACTACATTTATCTGTATTAAAAAAAGATTCATAGTTTAAGATTAAACTACCCAACAGTATGTAAAATAGTTCAAATGAACTCAACCCCCACCAGGTGCAAACATTAAAATACAGCTTGCATTTGAATCCATCAGTGATAACAATAATCACATTTCTATCTATCCATCATTATAATGTTATATTAGAATGTATAATAGCACTGACAGGTGCCATACTGCATAAGTAATACTTTTGACACTTTAGATTTAGCTTATAACACTCTTTTTACTTTCACTTAACATTTCGAATGCAGGAATTGTATTACTTATCTTAAATTGTGGTGTTGCTACTTTTACTGGAGTAAATATCTGAATACTTCCTCTACCACCAGCCCTCCAAACATAGACAAGTACTCTCTCCGATAACATCCTCTGAAACAAAAAGAAAGCTAATAACAAAAAGCAAAAAAGCATGTACATTAAATACACTTTGGTCACTTGCTGCTGAAAGGAGTCAACAGCAAGTGGGATATGTTGTGTTAATGGGCGAGCATTACCCTGCGTCTGCCCAGAGCTGACCCCGCTCCCTGACACATACGTCCTCGATGCTTCTGTCATCTCATCTCTCCCTGCTGCTATTAGCATTTCAGGGAGGAACAGAGCTGAGCAGAGGCAACGAGCGGGAAAGTTTCTTTAAAGACACACCATTGACCCCTGATTCTTGCTCTCACTTGAGTTTGCTTTTCTTCAGGGCTAAAATATTCACCCTGGAAAAATACGACGTGGCTACGGCTACGCTACTTGAGGAAAAATGTGTATAAGAAAATTGCAAGGAATGTGTGTTCCTGTGTGTGTGTGTATCTGGATTTGCATTTCCTTTGAAAACTTTGCATGATAAATCACCTTTTTCCCCCATAGCTCATTAAGCACCATACAACAGGTACTGAGCATGAAATATTTAGCAGAAGACAAAGTGTTTCATGTGCTCCTATGGACCCAGCTATTACCCAGGCCTTTCGCATAACATCCGCTAAAAACAGCCCACCCTTTGATCTTCATTAATATCGTTTGGTTAAATATTTCAAATATGCTTTCGTATGTTTGATTAACATCTTTCAGAATTATTCAGTAAAACAGAGATTAGCTATGAATGTTCGACTGCTAATGATGAAATTGCGATTACCCAGCCGTCACTATCAATCCAATGACGTTGGGGGAGGAGGGGGTAATATTTTATTTGATCAGTAATATATGGCAATGCATACTGGACAGTTCATGAAACTTGGATCAACTTCCCCCATGCATTCAAATATGTGCTTATAAGCCCTGGGTATTAATATTCGCATTGGGTGTATTTTAGAGCACATTTCAGAGCACTGCGTGCTCGACATTGTAATTTCCAAGCTTATCTAATCAATTCTGCAAGCTCCATCGGCCTCATATCAGGCCTCGTGAAAGAAATCAGCTCAGTAGCACCTTCAGAACACTTATAAATAATGAAAAACAGCTTTTAAAAAGAAAGAAGCGCTTAAGGAAAAAAAAAAAAAATGTTGATTAGAAAAGTGCCTTTTATCCGTGCCTTCAAATCTTTCACATTCTGAAGATGCGAAGGACTCCGGGCAAACCGCGACGAATAAAGTACCCCTATCTGACCAGGGAAAAAAAAAGAAGTATTAATTTTTAAGATAAAAAGTGCTGACAGCACAGAATGAGCCAGGTGGTATTTGGATATGAGTGGTGAAGATGAGATGAGAGCCCAGAAGATCACTTTCATCTTGTGTATGGAGTTGTCCTTGAAAACTTCTCTGAACTCAGTGGAGAGCACCGTGTTGCTTGTCTTGGCATTTCACTCATTTATCTTTCTCTGCGTGCTGATTTTGCCGGTGAAACTCGACATGTCAAAACCAGAGATTGACCCAGGTGGTGTGGGTCAGTCGATTCGCCAGATGAGTACCTAGTCATCATTTACAAGCGGAGGACGTATGTGTAGCCCTTTTGTCTGAAAGTTGAAACATGGGGGGAAATGGGGAGAAAAAAAAGGATAAAAAAAAGAAAGAAAACTTTTACATGGTTAACAGCATGTGTCCTATTTTGTCATGCTGGTGCTATGCAGGGGTGGGCGGGAGGTGGGCAGGTTGAGCGAAAATACAGAGATTTTATGCCCATCTATAAATTAGGAGCGGTGGGTTGATGAGCAGTGAAGGAGAGTCGTGTCTTAGAGACAGAGAGAGGGGGAGAGAGAAAGAGACTGTAGCAGCCAGACGATACATTACACACACACACACACACACACACACACACACACACACACACACACA
>CALSCE010009689.1:3158310-3192251 GCA_943593645.1 Bovichtus variegatus | reverse complement strand
ACACACACACACACACACACACACACACACACACACACACACACACAGAGGTCTTGATGACAGTTATCCTGTTAGGCTGTTATAGAAAAGACTGCTGGGCAACACACACACACACCCACGCACACAAGCACACAGACACACACAGCTGGCAGGCACTGAGGCCCTTGTGCATCTCCTCCGGTGAGGATTTGCATTCTGCTCCTGGCAGGTCGACCGACAAATTGCCCAGGCAGCCGCGGGAGACGGAGTCTCTGGCTGAGGGGAGAGACGCTGCTCAGAAAGAGCCTCATCCGTCTGATACTCTCTGTGGAACCGCTCCTGCATCACACCTCACGTCCAGAGGCTGGGCTGATAGGGGCGGACAGGCAAGGACTGCCTTTTGGAGACCGGAAGGCCTGGCGGCCATTGCCGGACCTTCCCTCCCTGGGGCCAGGAGGGGCTCGGAGGCCAGTGTCCCCCCCCGAGCTCGCCCTAGGCCAGCAGCCCTCGGGCTATCGTTCACAAATCAGCCCCCGTTTTCCCAATCAAAGATGCCGACTGGGGGAAACTGGCCCAAAGTGCTGCTTAGTGTCTTGAATAATTCACCACCTGAAATGTCGTCACACAAACGGACCATCCGAAGAAATTAGAGGAAAAAAAGAAACCAGGAGACCACCGCAACCCCTGTCCTGACTACACTAATTTCAGAAACACTTCCTAAAATGCAAATTCAATCTTTAATCAACGGATAAAATGAATAGCAAAGAAACGGAGTGGGAGGTGAGCAAATAGGAAGAATTGCAAGCACTCTGTAACGCATCAGGATCAAAGTGATTTCTTTTCCCTGATTCCTATATTTTTACATGATTAATGATTGAGGGCAGTTCTGCAGCCCTATTAACAAGCTCAAGTTAAATAGGGCTGATGTAAAAAGACTAATGTTGAAAGTGCTAGTAATAGACTGAACTCGGTTTTAAGATTCTTGCAGTACTGCATTTAGTAGCTACTTTCCATCAAAGGGTGAACTTGAGAAAAGACGTGCTCGGACCACAAAACAGGACCAAAATTAGGATTCGAAATGATTAAAAACTAGATATTCGGCATTTAGACAAACTCCATACCGTTCACCTTGGGTGTATGTGAACAAAAATGCACATTCAGAAACACACAGTCATACAAAGACGTATCGAAACAGAGTCGTAGGCGTTTAGGCTGATTAGGTGGTCTAATTGTTGCCCATTCACCCTGGTCTGTGCTGTGCTCCCTGTGTGGCTGGTCAAATTACCAGTGGATGTCTTCTATGTGCCCAGAAGTGTCAACAATTATCACGCCCAGGTGCCCATGCCCTAACATGCCTGCCCGCCAAGCCGTGCCAACCCCACCTATGGGCCCTGTCAGGGAGAAAACAGAGCCGGGGTGAGTTGGAGCCGCCACAGGGTTACGGCAAAATGCAATAGATCCTGGAGAGAAAGTAGTACAGGTAGTTGAGAAATGGGGGAGAGAAAATAAGGGGACAAAGGAAAGGGGAAAAGGAAAAAAAATGCAAAGTGTACCCTCTAAAGTGTTCCCTACATAAGTGCCAGTCTCTGAGGCATGGCACAGTGGTTTAATATATAAGTGTGTGTTTGTGTTCAGTGGATACAGTATGTACATTCCCGGCTTCCCCCTCGTGTTTGTTGCCACGCTGCCCTCTCTCCCTTTCCTTAATGAGGCTGGACGCGTGGCTGCCTCAGCACCTGCCGTGGGTGGCCACAGGGTTAATCCCGCCTGGCTTCCTCTCTCTCGCTACGCCTTGCGTCTCTCTCTCTCTCTCTCCCTGCCATGCCTCTGGGTTGCTGACGGCAGCAGGCACTGTAGGAGAGGGCGATGAGGAGGGAGGGGAGGTGACAGGAGACGCAGATACCCCGGGGTTCCCCCCTCCAGCACAGCAGAATGAGTTGTACCAGACGCCGCTGGATACCTGACAAGCGGACGCCTTCAGAAATTACCAAATGAAGATTGATCGTGCGCACCCCTCACCTCTTCTTGTGTCACCATAAGAGCAGACGGTGATGCGCATGCCCACATATGCACGCAGCCAGACAGTGACACATGAAGATACACAAGAAAAAAAAACACAAACGCACCATACACACACAGTCCTCTGCAGCTGTTGTCAGGCTCCAGGTAAAAGTGATCTGGCTGCTTCATGCTCTACCGGCGAGGTAAAACAGTCAAGTGGGCAGTCCGCTGGTCAGACCGGCGATGCAGACTCCATTACAGGTCCTGTCAGCAAGGCCAAAGGAAGCTGTTTTATTTATAGAGGGCCAAACATATGAGGAAACCTGCAAGGATAGTGTGAATGTGTGTGCGTGTGTGTGTGTGTGTGTGTGTGTGTGTGTGTGCTCTCAAATCAAGAAAGATGTGAGGAAAATGCCTCTCATGGACACACGCGCGCGCACACAAACACACCATGGCAAATGTTAAAATGTAGAATCTCTGCACGACTAACCTCGCACATCAACAGACGATGCTATACATCCCTTCTACCCTTCTTGCCCCAGAATAAAAGGGGGTGGATTTCAGTGGAAGGACCAGAGTCATTCACCTGCGATTGATGCCCCTCCATCTGATGCGTAAAGATCATCTGCATCATGACGCCCCGCCCGCCAGTGTCCTGCGCTGCATTTAAAACCGTCCGCATCAGCAGAACGTCCACAACACACACTCGCAGAAGTTAATCGACTTGTGAAATCACAATTAGACCATTGTCTCTCACTCACACACTCTCTCTCTCTCTCTTTCCTGTTTCTCTCACACATTTTTCCAGGGACAGTAACCTTGCCTTGCAAGTTGCTTACTCAACAGACCTTGTTACGGTGTGGGCGCTTTACCACCCCTGCCGCCGCCAAAAGGTCAGCACTGTCGCAGCCGAATCTCATTTCAATGCTCTGTTATGATCGGGCCATTATCATAAGCTGATTCACAAATTGGTGCGGTAAGGGATGATGGGATGAGGGCCATGAGGTGCTTGGTGGGTGAATGCAAGATAGAAGGTAGTGAAGGGAAATGTGCAAATGGTTATGCAGCGTATACAGACAACAAACTGGCCTCGGTGAGAGGGGTGAGCGTCCGTCTTTGACACTGTCCGTCTCCCATCTCCTTGTCATGCACTGGGCTGGTAAATTGGCAGCGATCCAATGAGAGAGAGAGGGAGGGAGGGGGGGGGGGGCGGTGGAAAAAAGAGAAGAGTGTAACCTCCTCACTCCCTCCTTAAAGGAGTCTTTTACATGTGTAGACACACTAGAATGACTTGAGGGCCTGTCAGCAAGCCGAGAAAAAAAGCTGAGGAGAGGAGGAAGAGAGGAAAGAAAAGTCAAATAAATCTGACTGATACGCTCCTCCGTCGGTTGGCCAAAATGCCAGATGCAATGTAAATCATGAAGCGCCGACTGTCCGTCCCGGCCGAGCTGACATTACCCCACCAGCTGTCTCCGCTTTACGATTTGGCCAATCATCTCATCAAGAGGCACAGGCGCAGAGATTGATGTTTATTCAGAACCGGTCGACATATTTCAGTTACACAACCAGCGAAAGAGACACTTTAACATTAGTCAAGCCCCTGTAACTGAACCCGGGATAATTTAATATGCCATATAGGGGACATGAGGAGACTGAAAAGCTTTCCAGCATATCCATTTATCTCTCCCCTATCTAAAACAGTGGCCAGGAAAGTTAAGAGAGGGTCAAGTTCATGGTTCCTAATGGTTTGACATGCCTTAATATTCCTCTTAAATATTAATACTGTGCACGTTTGATTTCCACACAGTTGCTCTAAAGTGTCATAAAGGGCACCCATTCAGACCTTATAGGCTGCATGCGTGGGGCCCGACTCTTGAGGTGTGCAGTAATGACGGTTGTGAAAATCTAACAAATGTGCCAGTTGTGTGTCTGGCACGAAAGTCAATACCGCCTAAACCTCTGTCCAGGTGGAACTGCATACTTTGTTTTCCGAGAGCTTGCCACCTTCAGAAAAAACAGCTATTCTGAGAGCAACGGAGGGAAACGGTGGAATGTATAATGCCATGGCCATAATAAGCAGTATTATTACAACTATTAAACTAAAGTCATGAGTCAGGTTCAAATGGACAAAATGGGAGGGACAAGGTAGCCAAGGGAAATGGCTTCCCCGGCAGCATACATTAGCGACAGTGTAAGTACTGTTTTCTGCCCTGGTTTTGACCCTCGGGAGTGCACTGCCGTCAACCAGCCGTCAGGACTACGCAACCTCATGTATATTTCCAGAGGTGAGCAGTTAAAAATGTTCCGAAAGCTCGGCTCTGTCTGTAATGAATTACTGGCTGCTGTCATTTCCCCCAAAACATCCTCCATATCTACATAATCAAACCTCTGAGTGAAGAGAAGAAAAGACACAAAATAAAAGGATATGTATAAATAAACCTCACAAGGCCATAGTGTCTCCCCGTCCAACACGGAAATAACGGAAAGTTTAAATAATTCTGGAGAGCGGCTGGCCAATAAATTTCCGAGCAGAGGTTAATTTAGTGAGGGGAAACCTCGCCGCAATTACCTTGTTCGATGCCTCCCCTCCGAATGCCCTCAGGGCCCCGTCTGAAATGTCACCCAGGAGGAGGGCTGGAGGGCTGGAGGGCTGGGGGTTTGGCGGGATGGAGACCCAGCTCAAGATGCAGCCATGAAAATCAAAGTAATCAGGACAAGCTAAATGCTAACAACAATGGAATCCTATTAGTGTCCATCACCGGAGTGGGTGAAATGACTCTGCTTCGATAATCATCCTCTCCCTTACAATTCTCATCTGGTTTTCTATATGAATTAACTCTAAAGAGCACAGGGAGAGGGAGGAATGGCAGAGACGGATGCAAATAATGACAGAGAGAAAAGGGGTAGAGACAAAGCCGTAAAAACTGAATCATTTTTTCAAGCGGCTCAGCTAATGTGATTTTAGCAGGAAGAAAATGGCTGATACTGAAATGGCAATCACATAATCACATTAGTAATGCATACAACAACTACTTTCTTCTGTTTCAAATGGCCCATGTTTAATTTTGGTTCCATGATAGGGGTTGTCACGCAGTCAATGACTTACCCTGGGTCCTATTTCATGTGATTTTGTGGATCAGTGACAGAATGACTCCCCACTCCCTTCATCATCCACCACGCATGCCTGCCAATACACAGGACTCTATCTTTATCACACTCCCATAAGTTCTGGGCCTGGCTCGCTATATCTACTGCTGAGATCTGGGATGCCTGTAATTACCGCGCTATCTACTCAAATCAGACCGATCCGAATCTTTATTTCCCCGAGGCCCCGGCCAGGCTCCTCGCTAGCTCTTACCTCCCAGGAAGACACAGTCAACGTCTGTGCTTTTTAATCAGGCCTCCACTCAAGCTGTTCCAGCCGAGAGGAAAAAGACGGTCAAGCTGTGCCAGTGGCTTTTAGAAGGTGAAAGGTTCCAGCAAAGTTTGGCCCAAATATAAACACTGACAGGCTGTTAATTGACACGTTGCACAGTTTGTTAGCCTGCTGGGAGTTCTACATATTCTTTTATAATTGTCTCATGCCACATAGTTGTCTGACTTTTGAAAACTCACACAACAAAGTCCAGATGGAAGTCATTAGTGAGCTCTGGTGCCCTGTGATATTATCCAGTGCTAATGGCACAACAAGAAAGGAGCAGAACTGAGATTTAATTAAATTAAGCACCTCAGCTTTATAGGGAGACATCGTTTTACTGGCCATACTGTGGCTCTGATACAGATGCTAATATTAGCTGAAATAAACATGTTTCCCATGCTTCAATGTCAGAGCGTTGCAAAATAACATAATCAAGAACCAAGAGAGGAAAAAGCTCATTTGCACTTCAGAGCTCCATTTAGCAATCTCTGCAGGCCTTTGCTTATTTGCCCGTCGCTTCCCCGCCCTTCTGCATTAAATGCTAACAAACCGAAGCTGCAGGAGTCCAAAGGCCCCGCATTAGAATTTATAAACAGTTTAAAAGAGACATAAGCAAAGGCATTCATACAAACACCATCAATATTTCACAATTCGTAACATTTCCCCTCTAATGTGCGGTTAAATCCTCATCTGGAAATAAACGATGCTTTAGCCCGATCCGGCTGGCTAATTGATTGTGACTGTTTGTAAAAAATTGCACGAGCGGTATGCGAGCCCCCCCCCCCCTTCCTCCTTTAAGAGAGAAAACATCTCCACTGAGGCTTTTAGTGGTGTATGTACAAATAAAATCAGCCTATTTGATCAGCCTTCAGTGTATTGGGGGTACATCCAATGAATGTGTCAGTCTGAAGCCTTTTCACTGTCAAAGAAATTACGAGGAAAACTCGGGAAAGATGTGATATATTGTAGAAACTGTAGCTTGTCTGGCGCTTCAGGAGAAAACTTGTTTTCATTTTGTGCTACGCAGAGTTAAAACAGAAATTTCAAAAGGAAGTGCAGGCTGATTTTATCTACAGGTATAGGCAAAACAAAACTGTCTCCATGTCATGGAATAATCTTGTCTCTCAGCCTAGAAGAAACAAAAAAATAGAAAAATCACCCAAAAAAAAAAAACCCGCACCTCATTTATAAAAGTAACAGCCCAGCATTTATTTGACACAGGGAGAGGACAAAAAGAGCATGTACCTTCGTGAATTTGTGCCAAATAAATTAGACAAGCAGCTTGAGCAAACCCAAAGGTCTAATTAGGTACACAAATTCAAAGGACATAATGCATGAGGAGGATGTGGGAAATGGTAGGTTAATGCCGCGCAAAGCAGGAACTCACCCGCTGATTTGGGCCTAGAGTGCGGGCGAGCGCGCGAGTGTGCAGCATCCTGAAGGCGCTTTTGAAGTGAGCATTGTATTAGAGGCCCCTGCTACAAATCACCTCCTCGCTGCTCCGACTGAGCACTGCCCAAACACCCTCACTCTAGACACACACACACACACACACACACACACACGCTCAAGTACATGCATACTTGTAGCCAGACACAGACACACACACACGCGCACTCGGAGTAATATTAAGGAGTGAAAATAACGAGTGGAGAGCAGAGATGAGAGAGAATAATGGAAAGAGTGGGTACTCCCTCCGAGGTAGCATGCTGGGGAGGACCCCTTTTTTTTTTTTTTTTTTTTTTTTTTTTTTTTTACTCGGTATGGAAAATGGTAAATAGACAACTCGTGTGTGCTGTGAGGACAGTCTCCTGTGTGTGCGGGGCCATGTTGGGATGAGCGCCTCCTCTTGCCAATGCATCACTTATTTTGTGCATCTGCGGTGTGATTGCAATGCTAATCAAAGCCAAACTTGCGCCTCCGCAGAGGGATAACGCTTTACATCTCTTAACACAGCACAGGTGGCGTCGCTAAAGAAAACATAAAGACCCATGAAATACCCTCTCCTCCTCCTGCTCCGGCGCGTCCCTCCTCTCTCAGGTGGATCGCTCATTAAAAGATTGCTGTACAGCAGGTGTTCGGTCACAGAGCATTGAAGGAGAGGGTGCTTGAAGTGGCAGAAATCACAAAGTGGATCGGAATGCCACACGCACAAATGTGCATCACAGAAATCCTGCATGCAAGTACACACAAAAACACACACACACAGGGGGCTTGTGAACATCTGCTCGGAGCAGGTCCCTGCAGATCTGACTAACAGACAGTCCTCTCTGGCCTAGTGCGGCCTGCTTGGGTGGGCCTACCGCTCCTGATTCTCACACACACACAGAGGGGAATCGAGAACCGGCTCCAAGTTGGATCTTTTGGAATTGTATGCCTCCGAGGTTATCGAGGTTATGTACAATAAAAACAGCTGCGTTGACGCTGGAGAAACCTGTGTAGGTCTTTTTCAACACAGACGACTTGATCAGGAATAAATAAGGGAATCGATAAAGAATCGGACCGATCAGCAAAAGCGATGACGCCAACTGGCCTCAATAAAACCTGATCAAGTCCCATCCCTGCACACATACAGAAACACAGGCCGTCAGTGGGGAAAACGCAAGAAAACATGTATACAAAAACAAAAAAAGACAGAAACGTATGAATGACGGAAAGACACCGAACACTCTCCTTCACGCCACACATGTCAGTTGACGCCACAGCCCTCATGCTCTCTCACCACATTATGATAATGCAATAAACCCTGCAGAAAGGCAGGTCACAATACTTGTAATTTCCCCTCTCCTGCTCAGCCTTCATGTAAATGCTGCAGTCTGGCTCCATAGGGGGGCCGGAGTGCAGTCCGCGCTGCACCAACGAGATAATAGCAAATGTGTTTGCAGGGGATGCTATTTTTACGCAGGGATGGCAGATCCCATTCCTTCAGCACTTTTTTTCTTTCCTTTTAGACTCCGATTATTTCCTTGCCTGTCCTCCCTCCTTTCCCATCCTGCCCGCCCGATTCAATTAATATTCAGCCAAAGTAAGTATGAAAGTACAAAAATCAATTTATCACGCTTCAGAATCAAGTCCGCTCTTCTTTTGTGATGGTGTAACGGTGGGTTTCATACGCCAGTTAGATAGTGCAAACCCTGTCTCGCATTGTAGTCTGCTTTTGTCTTCCTTCAGTCCCGGGCAGGATGTTGTCTTGTCTTTGCTGCCAGGGCTCTGACACCCCGGCATGTGTGTATGTGTTTGTGCAGGCATCC
Organism: Bovichtus variegatus; assembly: GCA_943593645.1. Taxonomy (NCBI): domain Eukaryota; kingdom Metazoa; phylum Chordata; class Actinopteri; order Perciformes; family Bovichtidae; genus Bovichtus; species Bovichtus variegatus. The sequence goes on along the minus strand of CALSCE010009689.1, from coordinate 3,183,602 downwards.
CACATGTGTGTGTGTGTGCATGCAGGTATGTGGGGACCACTTGTTATTCCCAGGGTTGGAGCTCACTGAGGCCTGTGTCTCTGTGTGTTTACAGCTACAGGGGCTTGTTGCCTCCTGACTACAAGAAAGGCTGATGAATAAATAACATCCAACTCTCTCTAGCTCTCTCTCACACTCTCCAGGGCCTTGAAGTTTGTGTGTGTCTGTGTGTTGGTGCACCTGTGCGGTTGTGTATGCGCATGTGTACAAGCATCTATGTTTGTGACCGCACGTGTCACACTGGGTGTGTTTGTGTCTTTGGCATCTCTCGGTGGACCAGGCTCTCCTTCATCTCGCTGATTCCCGGCCCCCCTCTTGGCAGGAAGGCGTCAGAAAGGGAATGCCAGGGACAAACACACGGATGGAGGGGAAAACATCCTCTTTATCCAAGGCATCAGTTGGAATATGCAGAGGGTGCATGTGCACACGCTAGCGTAGGAGCGTGTGCACGTTTCTGTGTTACTCAAAGTGTACCACTCCGGGAGATTGAGAGGATAGAGAGGCATCCAGAGAAAAAGAGGAATGCATTAAAAAAGTGTGTGTATTCTCCTGAGCGACACCAGCACAAGGCTCCAACCTCTCTCCAAGGCCTTCATGAACCTGCTAATTTAACTCGGCACACTAACTAAATGCCATTTATTTATCCGGACTGGACACGCACGCATAGACGCAGTGTGCATGTTATTGCCTTGGTGGAGGAAATCACACGAAGGCAATGAGAGTTAATGCCCCGACCAACAAATAAAGGCCGCTTTCCAAGTAAGTGATTTTTTTTTTTTTCCTGCAATGGCCATAAAAGAGTCTCTTGTTAGCACTATAGCAGCAAGATATTCATTTGTCTCTCGCGGCTGCTTATGAAACGTGAGCAGGAGGGGGAAGTGGTTTTATTTACATGGCATTATGTTACATCAAGTGGTTGTGCTCAATTAGGGACGCCGTCACAATGGTTTTAAGTCTCTAATACAGTCTGCTGAAAGGGACCATGACTTGCTAATAGGGTGTAATTCCTTTTGTATCTGTATCCATGTGCAGCGGTAGGGAGGGAAAGAGACGAAGCGGGGGGTGGGGGGCAAATCCGTATCATCAGTAAAAACAATGCATCAATTAAGCAATTAGCGAGGAACAAACTGGGCAGCTTTCCAAACCCTCCCAATAAGGCACTGTGCCAAGGGGGCTTGTAATGTTCATTATACCCACATCACAGAGATGGAAAGAAAGAGAGAGAGAGAGAGAGAGAAACAGGCAGAGAGAGGCTTGCCTTTCATTTGTAAAGTGGAGGCATTTGTCTGCCAGCATGGAGACGTTTTGTTCTGCCAGATGTGCTTTTTAGCGAGGCCACATGGTCGGTCAAGGCTGGGGAGAAGGTGTGTGTGAGTGCCAGCGTGCGAGTGTGTCGTGTGTATACGGGGGGGGGGGGGGGCACCGAGCGGCCTCTTCGCTGCCATCTGATTAATTAAGACTTGAAAGGGGCCCAGTGGCAGCAGGGTTTTAATTGTGGTAATTGGGGTTAATAAGGTGCCATTACATGCACTGATCACAAGTATTGTTTCATCCAGACGGGCAAATTGAGCGGGGTTAAACACTGATGGTAGAATGGATGGGAGGAAAGGGGGAAAGAGGTTGTGAAGGGGGAGGAGAGGGGAGGGAGACTTGGCAGTCATACATGCCACTTGTTTTTGCATGTTAACACCATGTAGCCCCTGTCGGGAGCTGAAAGGCTAATATACTGGAAACTACCGGAGAAGGTTTTTTTGTCTTTTTTTTAGCTAATCAGGAAACCTGTCATTGGTTTCAAATTTAGCGATACAGTTTCTGCGATTCAGAGTTGGACCCATCTATTACAAATTACGTTTCAGAATGGCATGTTTAACCAAAACATTTACTCCCAACTGCATCATCGTGATCAGCATTATTAGGAGCTGCGAGAAGAGCAGCGGCATCACTTAAAAAGCGACTACATATTCATCCAATAGACCTTGATTTAAATACATTCGGCTAAAAAGTTACAAATAGAAGTTACCTTAGAAGAAATGATACCAAAGATGATTTCATTTGCGTACAAAAACTTTGCGGTGGTCAACAGAAAATGTAATTGCAGTATGCGAAATGTGCTGGTTCAAAATTACAAACAGAAACACATTAGGACTTGGAACTGAAATGTAGGACTTGGGACTTGACTTAGGACTTGGCTTGGCCTGTCTTAAACTTGGTACTTGCTTTGGGACCTGACCCAGGACTTGGTCCAGGACTTGCCTGTCTTGACTCGGGACTTGGTATGAGAAAGACTTAAAACGTACTTGTGACTTGCAAAACAATGACTTGTTCCCACCTGTCTACTTTCACTGTCCAGTAAAGGCCTAGAATGCATCGTTTCCAGTTGCTGCTTTCACAAGTACTTTAACAACCCCAAGCTTGTCTGGCCACATGAGCTCACATCAACAGGAGCAAACCTGATGAGAAAAGACATCCTGAAGTTGCAATAGCACTACACAACATGAAGTGAAGTGGTTCCACCATCTTGACTAGAGTCGACACACACAGGGAGCACCTGAGTGGCATGATGTGCGCTGGATAGAAATGAGGCAGCTTTTACTCTCTGTTCAGACCGTCTTGAGGTCAGAATTTATGGTTTGCTAATTATGTAGTCTGAGGATGACAAACGCAAACGCTTTAAGATATGGAGAACATCCACGCTATTCTCCTTTCAACAGGTGTGTGTGTACTTCTGCCTGTAATTTAAAGTGTTAACAGCCTCACCTTTTATGAGTGAGAACTTTCGAGACAGGAAAGAAAAAAGTTTTTTTCCCCCCTGTTCACCATCAATCCACCGTAGCCCCCCCCCCGGAAGTCCATTTAAAAGCTAACACTTCAGAGCTAACTGCATCAGTACCTGTACATCATGTGTAACACAGGCATAAAAAGGACAAAGCTCAGTTATGACGAATGCAAAAAAAAAAAAAAGTACATGCCGATCCTGCAATATTTTTACTTCAGTGACACGCTGTGTGTTTTACAGATATGCTTCAGAATAATGTGACTTCTGAGATTAAACATCCTCAGAACTTGATCCGAAATCTTAACTTAACTGGCTTTCACCTCACGTTCTTTCCCCTCTTCGAAATTTGTGTACATGCTGAATCCTTCAGAAAACAGTGGACCGCCTTACTTCCCCCTCCCACTGCGGAAACTCATTTTGGGTGTGCCTGAGTGATTTGAGCTAACTTGGCAAAGCTCTGTGGAGTGTGCCTTCTTTACCTGCTGACAGCTAGAACAGAGGGATAAAGAAAGTGAAAAGACGGATCATCCCTGGTGGTGTTGTGCTGTCCTGTGGTCTACCTCTCTGTCAGGTTGCCCAGTGGAGAGACAGAAGAACGCCAGGCCAATTAATCAAAGTCAGATGTGGCTGGATGCCTTGAGTCACTCATGATCCCTGTTCCACCCCTCCCTTCTTTCTTCCTCTCCTATGCTATTTCTTTACCTGTCTTCGTCTGGGTCAGAGCTTGAGAGAGTGTGTCAAGAACACTCGTGCATGCACACCCTCCTGCACAGACACACACACTCTCTACTGCATGACACACAAATATTCTATTAGTATTTTTGGGGGGGACCTTCAGTTCCTGCTGTTCTTATATTGACCGTAAACTCGAGCATTAACCTTCAAAAGCACAACGTGCTCGCTTCGAAGGATTTTACTCATCTTTATGTCGTGGTAAGACAAGTTTAAGAACAACACACACCTCTCCTCTTCACGTCAAATTGAAGTTATAGCAGCAGCAGGTGAGACTCGAGTGTAGTCTTTTCAACAGGATGTAAAACAGCGAGAACCTCCTCCCCTGTGACCTCAAAAACGCATAGATCACCCCCCTCGCTTCTCCTTGAATATGACAAAGTGACACAAAGACACTTATGTTTAAAAAAGCGAGTTTAAGAAACACGTCAAACACAGTGCTCACCTCCACACTTTTTTTTTGTCTTTGTCTCTCATTTATACTACCTCAGGCTGTTAGTCTTCACAGGTCACAAAAACTCCTGTACAAGCTAAAAAATTAAATTAAAAAGTGTGATTTTGTGAGACGAGACACATTTGGGGAATTGCATTACATTAGTTAGTGTTGATTTATTGTTTTTACGATGTATTTCTCTGAATGTATCCACTTCCACATGTGTTTAAATGAAAAAATAAAACATTGCGAGAAACTATCATCTAAGCCGGAGAGACGTACAACATGAAACTGCAGCACACACACCGACACAAAAACACACAAATGTAAAAATTACTTTGTTTATCTGTCTGCCTGTTGACGGGGCTGTCATACGTACATCATTTTTGTAATTTTTGCAATCAAAAATCAAAACTACTGTTCAAACGCGGGAACATGTTTTTATATTTGATCTCTAAAGATATGTTTGAATAAAATAAAAATAAAAACATTATATAAAATGCCTGAGCAAGGGACATTCCTTAAATGCACTGGCCAGCTGACGCTAAATGTCAGATGGCCAACTAATGTTCATATACTTTTTTTTGTTCCTGTGCTTTACAATATCTTCAAACATCCAATGATTAGCTCCGTTTGGATTCAGGTCTGAGACAATTGTTGCATGTCATTTCCATCTCTCTCTCTCTCTCTCTCTCTCTCTCCTCACTTCCTGTTTGCCTCTTTGCTATTAACTGCCCAATAAAGGCAAAACAAGCTAATAAAAATAAACACATCAATGCTAATAAGGCTTTACTTTAAAATGAAATTCATACCTCATTGCTTTAATGCATGGCACTCACACTCCTAGTGGAAAGTGATTAAACTAAACATAATTTATGTCGCCATAAACTGTATTGCTGTTATGGGACAGAGTCCACTATAAATGTATTTACTTAAAGTAAAGTTACATTTGAGTGAACATTTAGGTGATGTTGTTTCCAGGCCAAGAACACCTCAAAGGCCACGTTGTTTTTTTCACAGAACATGTTCAATGGGCACACACACTTAGCTCCCCTGGTTGAAGATGAGCTGTTTACGTGACAGGAGTTGGGTGAGTTGGTGATTATGGACATGAAGGACACAGATTACAGCTGCAATTTGCAATTCGATGGAGAGAAAAAAAAAAAGCTATGTCTAGCTGAACCTATTCATATGCAAGGTGGCATTCAATACAATGATATGGATGTACAGAGGGTTAACGCGAGTACAGGCAGCCCGGGACTCTTCATTTCCTCCTTTGCGTTCCCTCTCTTCTCTCCTTATCCTTCTGTCCTCCCTCTCTCTTTTCTCATCCTAACTCCTTTCCTCACTCCCCCCTTGACGTGGGAGCCAGATGAAGCTCTAATGGAGTCTACAGGGAGCCAGCATTTACCACATCTGAGGCGAACAGGCAGGTCTCTTCTGCTTTCTGTCCCACCGAGGGCCTCTCTCTCTCTCCCTCTATGCTCCCCTCTATTACCGCCATCTCCAACAGCTTCATCCCCAGAAAGCCCTCAACGTTCCATCGCCTGCCCCGGTGAGCCAAGCTAGCCAGCTCTTCCTCCTCTCTTTGATGTGTGCCAGTGTTCAACAAGCTCCCTTCTTTTGTCGAAACACTTCCGGGACGACTGATTCAGACAGAGATAACAGCTCACGCCAGGCTGGTGGGGGCCACATTCCTGTGCGGTTGTGGGAGAAAATGGAAGAAAAAGCGAGAGATAAAAGCCCATCGGCTGCGGCAGCATTCAATGAGCCTCCGCAACGGAGCGAGGGTGTGTGTATGTGTACTTCCACAGCCTCGGTATGAAAACAGTCAACTCCTGTTGCAGTCCCCAGGGGGGTGGAAAACACACAACTTTTCTCGATCCTCCACTTTTTTCGCCTCCCAACCGATGCAAGTGATGCAGAACAATAGCAAGTGTCTGACAGCGACCTACTCTAGATAGAGTGGGACCGTGCAAAACAGACAATGACCTTTAAAAGACAATATGCTAATAAATAGCCGTGGCGAGGGCCTCGGCACTCCACACAAAGGGACCTTGGGAAACCGGCAGAGTTTTAATCAGGTGCGGCTCTTTTAAAAAGAGCCTGTGGCCACATAATTGATCCCAAAAGGTAGGTCCCCGCACAGAACCTTGGGATGCCGTTCCGTTACTATAAAGAACTAATAGCACTCTTTGTTTTGCTCTCCGGGAGGATGGGGAGATTTAAATCTACTGTATATTCTTGTGCTACAAAGGCCACAAATGGTAAGCATTTTAATGATGAAAATGTTTTGATGTCTTACACCTACTGAATATGGAAGAAGGACGGGTGTGTGTTTTGCCCCTCCAGTGACGATGCATAGGCAAACAGCCTGGCCGAGATAAAAAGGCAAAGCGATGAAAAAAAAAAAAAAGTCACTGAATCAGTGTTATTACTGATTCGGTTGGGAAGAATCATGTGTGTGTGTGTTTGAGAGGGGGGGGGTGTTAACTTTCACGCCAAAAGTGCCCTCCTTGACTAAATGTGCTGCTATTGCTGCTGCAGCCATTTTGCCTGGAGTTGTGAGAATGAGCCACTGTATTAGAATTCCATCAGCATTTCTGTCACTTCCACAGCAGAATATGCACGCACACACAAACACACACACACACACACACACACACACACACACACACACACACACAGTCTGAACTGATTCCTATGCTAGGATACGATGCTGTTCCACAGGTTAAAGACAAAAGCAGATGATTGCCCACTCCTATATTACACATCAATATAAAAAACCCTGAGAAGAGAGACGAATTATCTCTAAAACAATTAATCTCCTCCTTCCCTTATGAGTGCTGCCATTGATTTAACGATAAAGATGAGATAAATGAGCGTGGAGCCCGCCAGTGGTTTCAGTGGCTGCCAAAATGCTGCTCCTGACTGCAGTTAGTCAAAGCTTTTGTCTGCCACCGCAATGTAAACACATGTGAACCCTTGGCAGGAGAAAACACATCATAGCTAAACTGTGGTTTACACTGATTACAGGCTTGCAGATGCAGCAGATTCTGTCAGAGAAAAACATTACATGAGGAGGGATCCTCAGACTTCAGTTGTTAGGTGAAACCGCAGCGGCCTGCTCCTGGCACTGGTTATACGGCTCTATCTGTTGTTTATTAAGTGCTGCCACAGTTTCTATGCTCAGTTTAACACTTTTTGAGATGAAACTCTAAACAAACGTGGTTCTCAAGTTTGCTGTTTTGATATTGTCTGCTTTAGTGGAAAAGTACAAAACTTCCTTGTCTTACTTTTGCACAGGACAGTAAAAAAAAAAGAAAAGTAAAAAAAAGATTATGGACGGTGGTTTTAAATGTCTGCCCTCTTTGTAACTGGGGGAGTGATCTGTGGAAAGTGAATCAGGTAATTGCATTACGCTTTCCAGTGCCGTAAAGAGATCATCTTTCCCAGCTGGGTAAACGCATCACACGCAGCACAAACATCAACTTAAATGTGAAATATTACACCGATCAAAGCGCGATACCCCAATGTATTCCTCGCGAGTGCAGCATAAACATTGAGGAAAGAGCAGAGCAAGAAATCAAAAATATTTTTTTGCTGTGGCACTCTCTGAATAGCGAGACCGAAGCCAGCGCTGGAAGAAAGACTCAAAACATAACTTTTTGATTTGGAATAACAGCTGAATCGAATCGAATGACCTTCTCTGAAAGAAGCAAAGACTGAGGCATGCTTGCAGCCTAATTCATCACACTTGAATAAGTGATGTAAAGCCTAATGAATATCACATACCAAACATTTTGTGCCAGGTCGACAACTAAATGTTTCCTTAATTGTCAGAGGATTAATGGACGATGTAGTCTCTCTCACAATTTTCAAATTACTAGCGTTCCCTTTTAATTGTCGGATTGAGAATCCAAGGACAGAGCCCTTTTACAACGCCTCCATCATGCTAACATAGCGCCTTGCCTCCAAACCATCCCATAAAATCCCATCGCTGCACTTAATTGTTCAATATGAAGCCAAAGCATCTGAGGTAATTCAAATGTCTTTCTCCGATGAATATGTGCAATTGTCCTCTTTCCCTATTCTAATTTAATGCCATCTGGGGAAGGTGATTGGCTCTGTGTTGCCATTGCTGCCAACCGGGGTCAGCCTAACCATCAAGCGCCGTAATTGAGTAGTTAGTGGCAATTTTCTCCCCTAATTTTCATCTGCGAAATCCGGGCCCGGCATGGCAAATAGCACATTACACAGGCGCGATTGTGGCAAAGTGTAATAACATCGTTTCCACAGTTTGAAAACTTCCCCTGAACAAATGAGAATCACTGCGGTACATGTCATTTCAAAAACTCCCTTCCTTCCCCCTGCACTCATCCTTGATCACACACACACACGCACACAAACATGCAAGGAAACACACACTGGGTTGAGACGGCGTGCGGAATAAAGAATGTGGTGACGTCCCATTAACATATAGATAATTAGCTGCTCCGACCGCGGCCCTCCCTTCAACACCCTAATCCCCTGACAAAGCCTTTGACTAGCACTATCACAAACACCATGTTGACGCCGACGCAGCCCTTAGGAGGCCATCTTGTTTGGCTTATTCACCATGACACGCTTCTATCAGAAGAAGATGAAGGAGGTGATGATTTATGAGGGTGTAATCCATAAGCAATGCCAATCCTTGTGTATTTTCTGGGAGAAAAAGCCAGGGTGGAGTTGTAAACTAATGGAGCGGCAGGTTTGAACACTGCGACTTGATAACTTTGGCTGGGAGATTTATGGTGATCGTAAAGCTACGTCAGGGACAAAGAAGAGTGGAAATATGAGTCGGACTACTAATGGCTAGGTTATCACACAGAATTTGACTCAATGCCGAACACATAGCCACATGCGAGCACACACAAAGGACTTTATATTCCCCATTTCATCATGTAGATGTGAATGCTTTATTCAAACTCTAATGATCTTTCTTCAGAAATGTGAAAGGGATGATTTTAAGGAAAATGTTATTTGGAGTAATACATTAAGCGCTGTCGACTTGAGACACGAATTTCCCAGTAACATAAATTCGATTTTATAACTCTAGAAGGAAAGACTCCCTGCTTTTCCCTCATCTCTTCTCTTACCCTCGCTTTTTTTTTTTTTTGAAAAACATTTTGTAATTACTTTGACGCACTACATCAAAAGCGAAGTAATAATAGTTGTAATTTAATCTATTCACACAAGTCATTTTCATAAACTCCTGCCTCTGCCTGCTTAATGTGCGTTTCATTCATTATTGATCACACACTGATGATGTGGTAATGACACCGGCATTGTTTTTTCCCCCTTCCGTTTTTTTTTCTTCTTTTCCTTAAATGTGGACCTTGTGATTCAGGGTTTTCATTACGGGCAGCACACCGGGCCTCTGGATTATCAAGGGCAAACAAAAGATAATTAACAGGAGGAGGAATGCGGGATGGTCGCCCCCCCCCCCCACCACCACCAATCCCACCTCCGCCAGTTTGACACCATCCCTCTCCACGAACTGTTCTCAAGGTTCACTACATCCAGGTTCTTTACACACATGGTGAGTCAGTCGAACAGCATAATTACCGAGGACTCATTTCTGTCCTACCATTCTATTTTCTCCATCTCCTCCCTTCTCTACGCCTCCATCTATTCTTTCTGAATGGAGATCAAGATAGTTAGGTTGTGGACAGGAAACCCCCCCCACCACCACCACCACCCTCCTTCCGGTTAGAGTTGTTTGAAATGGAAGACAAGGACTCATTGTAATATATCAGATTCTTGAGTGCATGACATCTGCAAAGTGCCCTCATTACCTTAACATTTTAAGCATTGATTCGACACTGATTCGGGGTGGCTTACAGTTTACAATGAGTGTATACAAGATGGAATTTCACAATAAAATACCGGGCTAAGAAATAAATGAGGAAGAAATTGTTGCTTTTCGCATATAGAAATGCTGCTGTAGTCTTGTGTACCTCGACTTAAGACGCGAATGTGGGTGAAAAATGTCATAAAAAAAAAAGGTGATTGTCTGTATTCACCCGTTTCTTACTCTTCCATCAGGGGCGTCCTAACACAGTACTGTATGGACATTTCACAGATATCCAGCAGCTCTGTGGGAGACAGCTTATACTGTATGTCAGCAGAAAGTCCCCGTTGCTATCCGCCCATCCATCTGTCCACTGGTTTGTCTTCCTGCCTTCTCACCTGACACGCTCCCTCCTGCCACACAACCAAAGACCACAGCAGTCTGCGACTGACTTCTCCGAGTGAAAGCCAAGAATTTTTATTAAGGAGTAGGGACAGCATTCATTTTTTAAAACCTCCTCAATAAAATATCATACGGTCGCTCCACATTCCTCAGAATTATAATGACATGAATATTTAAATTTAAATGCATTCCGAGCACGCCGGTTTTCTCTTCTTCACGACGGCATCAGATCTCATTTTCTACTTAAGCTCCTCCATCATGTTTATGCATATCCACATGCATGATACATATCTCGTTTTTTTTTTTTTTAAAGCTCCTTAATGCAGGCCTGATAATTTTGCTTGACTTTAATGGGGAATGACTCCTCATTGGCAGCTTTTCTCTTTAAGACAAAAATAAAAAAATATGATCAAATGCCCCTTTCATGTGGAACAGAGGCTGTTTTTGAAACTTCTTCCTCCCTCTCTCCCTCTGTTGCCTCCGCTGCGAGTAAATAGATCAAAAAAGGAGGCGCAACTTTATATTCTAGTTTTGAAGCACTCTGTAATTGGCCACATTTAATTGATATCCCTCAAGCCCATCATTATAATGTAAAAAGAAAGAGAAGGAAACACAGTCCTTTATCATAGAAATCCTATTTTACTTTTTTTTTTTTTTTTTTTTAAATAAATGAATAAATGAAAAATATTTCAGAAATGGAAAGAGGACTAAAGTTTATGATGCATTTTCAACTCAAGAATGGCAAGTATTGATTGATAATTTCGGCGTGTATCATTATGTTCGATAACGGAGCCCTTGAGGCTGGAATGGACCCTTGTGAGTTCCTCTCTCTGGGAGCTCGTACTCTCTGATCCCTCATCCTCCGTGACAAGGAGCTATCACTTCCTTCCCTGATGGAGAGGGACTGGTGCGCAGATAAGACTTTGTCATCTGCAGTATGTCTTTTCTGACACGCTGCAGATGACTCGGTTGGACTCCAAGAGATGGTTAATTGAAGGAGACATTAAAAACTCACTACTGTCAATCTGTATCTCTGGTTTCTATAGATAGGAACGATTCCTCGATGTTATGATGGATGCTGGGAATGCACGGTATTTACACTGAGCCTAATTCATTTTAAATCCATTGAGACGAAGGGATTAAACAATTAATGCAAGAGGACTGTTTTTTAACTGAGATTGCAGTAGGTAATAAAGTATATACATATATATATATATATATATATATATATTACTGCAATGTCCTTTTCCCATTCTAGCGCCTCTCATCCACTCAGTGGAAAGGCAGGCAAAAGTAAATGATATAAAGATTTAAAACCATTTGTCCTCCTGCCTGGCAACCTGTTGAGCAAAAGGGTTCTTCGCCACAAAAAGATCATCTTTCCATCTGCCCGTCTGTGGGGTTCCATCTCACTCAAGCGGCAGAGTTCGAGATAAGGAGAAATGGCGAGTCTGAAATTACGGACACGGCACCGAAGACCTCAGCCCTTAGAGCTGTCACACATGACACAAATGTGCCAATACGAACAAATCTGTCAGGACGTAATTTACACTATTCTCCTCAATGGAGACTTGTCTTTTTCCCTCTCCATTTGCCATCGGAAAGCGGACGCCACGCATTGACAAGTGACTGTGGTGGAACATTGAGGAAAGGACAGTGAATGGACAGTCAATTCCATAATCACACCGCTGTGCTCTTTATCTGTCAGCGTGTCATGAACAAGAGGGAGACATTTTCATCTCAATTCGTCTGCAGGTGCCACTATACTGGGCTTCCATGAGCATGATGACAAGAGGCTAAAGAGGGCTGAGTGGGACCAAAGAGACAAGATCAATTTCAGTCCTCTTGATCCCTGTGACCCCAGAGCCCAGAGCGAGTCTCGCAGGGAGTCCCAGCTGAGTGCGCCGAGGCTGGCCCACTTTGAAGTTGCATCGGGGGAGGTTGGTATTGTGGATTGGCTGAGGACTGGAAAATACTGCCGTGTGTGGTTGTGTGTGTGTGTGTGTGTGTATGCCCCCTGGTGTGTGTTTGTGCCTGTGGAGAGGTATGGGAGGGTTGGAGGTAAATGACAGTAGCTCGGTCACATCCTTGGATGAAATGGGAGACAGAGGCAGATGGGGGTACTTGGCACCTCCCTGCACCGACAAGACCAGCTTGTTTGTTGGGGCCTAATGAGCTCTCGGACTCCTTTAATGAGAGGACTGAATCCATTATCATCATCATTTCAAAAGGAGGCCCTGGCTCTAAACAGCTCCCCACATTAGCAGGACTTACCCTTGTTGCTCCATTTGATCAGCAAAGGCAGCAGGGGTTTCGACGCAGACGCACACACCCACACAGACACACACACACACTCCGCACCCTTTACTCAGCCTTGATGCGGCGATGCCTGCGAATGCACGGAAATTAACGAAATGCTAGCGTTTCAGCAAGGTTAGAAATCCGCTTTGGAGAAGGAGAAAGAGGGAACTTTATAGTAGCCAACAGCTGGGTGACGTGCTAAATAAAAGGACGGCGAGAGGGAGGGAGGGAGGGAGGGAGAGAAAAAAGTGAACGAGAGAGAGAAAAAGCAAAATGGGGCATCCTCGAGATGCACGGAGAGGAGAGAGGAGGGGGGGAAAAAAAGGAAAGAAAAGGTTGCGATTCATAAATAAACACAGAGTGCATAGTGATATAATGGCATGCCGGCAAAGAGGGACAGATTCCATTTCCATCGCCTTCACCACCTTTTCCAGCGACATCAAAGGACCAATTAAGGTCCCAGTGAAGCTGGCCGTCAAGGCTGCAGTGTTGGTCCTGTCAGCGTTAGCCTGCCCTCAGTGCTGCTGTCTCTGTCTCAACCTTACACTGCTGACACTAGTGACAAGGACCCCTTACTGAACCTGCCTGCCTGTCTGCCTCAATTCTGGTTCCCAAATATATGCATTTCCCCTCTCTCTTGGTAGCTTTATTTCTTGCCCCCCTTGCTAGTCGCACTCTTTACACCCTCGTTGTATTCCTTTCACCACCTGCACTCCTCTCTTAAAGTTGCCTCTCCCTCTCTTTTTATCTTTCAGTATCTATTCCGCTCTGTTAAAAGCTTTTAATTTGGCACAGTGCCACCCTCAATACGCAGTACAAGGACTGGCAAATAGCTTTCTCAGAACTGATGTGAGAGAAGAAGAAACACTCCCTCTCCCTCTCTTAGTTTGATAACTTCTTCGTTGCACCGTTCACCTCCCCCCCCCCCCCCCCCCCATGTCCTCCTCATGTATCTTTGGAATTACTGAAATGTTAACGTGCCTTTGCTGCCTTTGATATTTAAGACAAAAGGGTACAGATGTGCAGGCTGCGCGCACACAGACACAGGGCCAACTGGAAATGGGAAAAGAGCTTTAATCTCACTCTTTGTCATGCTCCAAAGAGTTCCTCCTCCCTGTGTATTTTTCCGAATCTCTTTGGTTCATCCTTCGCCTACCTCTCTGCCCTTTTCCGCTCGCAATTCCCGCATTGGTAATGGCACAGCGCTGCGCAGCACCGAGGGGTGGGCAACAATTAATGAGTGGCTGTTTTTCGATCCACTGCTCACATTGCGGTTGCTTCAATTGATCGCGTCTCGGAAGCGAAACCATAACAGGAAGGTGTTAATATTTCCCCGACAGAAGGAGAGGCACAAGATTAAAACGGCACAGACCTGTAGCACGACAGATACGGCTTCCAGGATCGACGGCATTGGCCTTCCTCGTGCGATTGTGTTACATTTCAACTTGGAGATTTGTGTTTTGTTGAGGCGCAAAGCGACACAACAGGATGGTCGGGACACACCGCGCTCGTCCACCAGCCTAATACTGATACACCGTAGTATCTGACATCATCGTATCATTGTCAGCTGCCTGGCATAGTTCCACCCCGAGGACAACAATGATACTATGGCACAAAGGCAGCTATGCTAGTCTCTCTCCCTCTCTTCCTATCTCTTCCAGCGATTCACCCCCTCCTCATCTCCCTCCCTCCCTCCCTTTGGTATCTTTCTAGTGCAGTGGCCTCCGTTTACCACCATAACCCAAATTAGCTGGGCAGGCGTTATCCTCTTCATCGCTCTGTGCCGTTAGGGGGGGGGGGGGCAGGGGGGGGGAGATGTGGCAGAATTTCCTTTCTGCCTCTGTGACAGCGCTATCTGACAGCGTTTTACATCTCCCCTGCTCTCCCCTCACTACACTCCACTGTCAGACAAAGAAATTAATACCCCCAGTGACTGTGTTTTAATTAAGCAATTTCATGCAAATTACACATTTTAGATTGTCAAATAATATACTGCGCAAAATTGTAGGCAGGCTGATCTGATATGCATGGAGTGTTATTCTTCCAGGCACTGTGCATACATGGAAAATGAACAAAAATGCTAATTTCTAATCTATTATGCAAACAGTGAAGATACTTACATAGATTTGCACGCCTTTCTTCGGATAAATACAGCTCTTGAATTCTATGTATAGAACGACTGGATTCCTTCAGCAGCCTTTGTTATTTATCTTATTTTGTCTTTATTTCAATCATATCTCTTTTTACTTTCCAAGCAATGTCTGCGCTGCAGGATAACCTAAATAAACAAATATGCAGCAAATCTGCTAAATTGATCATTTAAACAGTGTTTCGAGATCTCATTGACAATGAATAATTAGAAGAGGACTGTCTGACAATCACAGAACAACTTGACATGGAAAAAAAAAGTCATATTTGAATATTCTTTTTCCTAATACAGTCTAATGAAACGTAGAGCCCTAACTAATATTAGTAATCCACACTACTCTCCATCTTTTCCTATTAGCACATTGAACTTATTTAGAATTCATTATAATCCACAAGCCTTTTAGTACACTGGAATCAGTAATGATGACAAAATGAATATAACATTATACTTTATTATAGCCGACTTGATTTAATCTGGGGTTGCTGCCATATGAGAGTCCTCAGAAATACCCCTCTTGAAAACCACAGGTGTCAAAAGTCAGTGTCAAAAAGCAATCCTTAAAACTGAAAGCTTGAGGAGGGGTCTTGCTGTTTCTTTGTGATTCAAATCCATTTAATTAAAGGTTTGTTTCTATATGCCGCCACTTAATAGTGTATATTACTGCATACAATGAGGCAATGAGAGGGGGAAAAATAGCAGGATAAGAGCAGGAGAAGCCGAGACTAATGGTAGGGTATGGGAGAGTTGTTGAGAGTGCCTTTCAATGGTCGCAGATTCATACAATAACCAAGACTTTTTTTTTTTTACCATGTGGTATAATAAAATCTGGATGAACAATAGGGAAACATGTTCACCATGCAGTCTAAAACATTGTGGGGCAATTACGGGAGCTCTGAATATTCCTGCTCGACATGACGCTGCTCACAGGTCCCTCGACTGCGCGCTCCTGCGGTGAGGCCCTTTTTACGTTATACCTCTCATCTCACTGAAGGCAAGTCACCACCGGGCCACCGGAAGATGACGGCCACTAAACAGCTTCTTGAACTCCTGCGAGCTTCATCTAAGACACAGTATGGCGGCTTAAGGCTCGGTGAATTACCGTGTGGTGGGGCTAAAAGAATGAAAGAAAAAAAAATACAAAAGTAGAAACTCTGATTAAGGTATTTACTTCAAGGTTGCGCGAGATCTTGAAAGTCACCTTTTTTTTCTTTTTTTTTTTACATTACTTCTGATTACGTAATTGTACACGTGCAGTTAATAGAAGGCTCATCTTCCCCTTTTTCTGCATTAAAGGAAAGGCTCGCAATCCATATCTGACAGTCAAGCTTGCTGCTAAATAATTAATTAAAGCACATACCCAGCTGCATAATACGCGGCGCTGTGTCTTTTTTTGACCACCTTTTTAACCTCCTCTCATCTTTTCCTCATCCTTCTCCCTTCCAAAAGCATCCCTTTCTACACCCGCCACACTGAGGCGCTACCCTCCCATTCCCCTCCAAACTAAACAGTGACCTGAGAGAAATTCAAAGCCCCCCCCCACCCAACATCCCTCTGTGACTCCTGGGTGAACCTACGGAATCAGTCGGGGCCAGAGAGGCAGCGGGGAGTCCGGGCGGAAAGCGCGTCCTGTAGATACACAGAGACTCTGGTGAGAGAGGAGGGGAGTCGGGAGCTGGCGGGAACCATCAGCTGCACACTCCCAGCCTCCTCGCTGGGTATTAGGCGGTGATTAGAAGATTCGCTGTGCCATCTGATTACCACATGGCAACAGCCTTTATTGATCCCAGGTGGGCAGAGGGTAAATGTTTATAGTATATCGCTCGGGTGAAAAGCGGGGGGAAAGCGATTCAAAACGCAGCAGTCAAACAGTGAAGCTCAGGCCAGCGACAGAGTGAGATTAGAGTTGGAATTCAAGTCAATGTGGCAGTGACAACAACTTGGCTAAGAGCTGGGAATGATGTAATAGGATAAACAAAAGGGTAATGGAGTGTTGGTAGGCATCACAAGGCTCCGTCATGACATTATATATCCCTGTAGTGTAATTACCGCAATGATATTTCATAGATAAGGTGCCACGCAAGAGTTGTCCCATTCAAATGCCAAAAAAGGTTTTTAAGACGGCTTTACAAAGTGAGTAATGAGGTATGCTTATTGAGTACAAGATTACTGAGAAGGTCATTAGTCACACAGATTGTCGGACAAAATATCACAGTAACGCTCTGTTGTCGTCGTGCAGAAATGCAAGAAAAGGAAAAAAAAAAAAAAAAAAAAAAAAAAAGAGCGTGAAATAATGCCCTTAAATCATCTTTGGATACAGGACAAAATCTCTGCCTGAGCATTACTCAAAAGTGTCGGGAGGACAGGAAACTGGAAATCATTGCGCAGTGTCCTCCCCTTCCTCTTATTGAAAACTATGAAGCGAGAGGCAGACAACAACAGGCCCGGGTGTTGTGCTTGCTCATTAAGTCTGCCCGGAGGTAGGCCAATTGATCTGCAATTCATTCTCACAAGCGTTAAATCGATGCGGAGAGACATGAAAAGCCCCAGGTTTTTTTACGACTTCAGTCAAAGATTCCTGAAACGCTTTGTAACAGCAGATAATGGTAATCTGCCTTGTTTGTGACTCAGTACTGAGCAATCAATATGGTAAAAAGGAAGAAAAAAAGTTGTGCACCCCGAGAGGAAGTTGATTTGAATGAAAACAATAGAGCCTATGTTGTTAGCTAGATCATTATATATGCGTGCGCTGTATCTTTCTCGATGCCTTATGGGGCACAGTCGAGCCACTCGAAAACCCGAATCAACCCACTTCACGATAAATGATCACAAACCTTATCCACTTAAATATTCCACACTAAACTCACCCTCTAATTATACAGAGAGACCTCCATCACATATGCAAACACACACACACAACAGTACTTCATTGCTCTAAGTACAGTATGTGACACCTGAGCGATCCATTACAGCTCGTTCCATATTGATTGACAAAGTAGCAACATAAAGTAATTATAATTGATTCCAGATGAGACTTGGCCTGCCATACACAGATCCTCATCCTCCTCCTCCTCTCTCTCTCTCTCTCTCTCTCTCCCCATCTCACTTACTGCTTGGAATCTGAATAGGGAGCTCGGGTAATTAGGTCACGCTGTTAAATTTTTAATGATCTCTGAAATCATATTCATGCTCACAGTGTGTCAGGTACACGTACAGCCAGCCTGGAGTGATACATCACCATTCTATGACATGAACAGAAGGCCTTAGCCATTTAATTGTGTGACCTTTTCGACCGAGCACCGGGTGAAGCCATCGGGAGAGAGAGGTATTTAGTGGGAAAATGAGTGATTGGGTATTGGTGAGATGTACAATGCACAAGCTCGTCATAATAAAACAGACTCAGACATTTGTGTGTGTGTGTGTGTGTGTGTGTGGAGGAGTCCGTGTTAAGGTAGTTTGATCGTGGTTTCCATGCTGCATTTTTATGAAGGCGATGGCTCAGTCGTTGTCAAGGTTGAGGCCAAAGGGTATAAAGGTCGGACAGGGAGACAAAGGCTGAGAACACGGCTGGCAGCTACCCCATCATTTGTCATTACATGTGATCATCATCTTTCTGATGGAACATGTGGTAGGAAAAGCAACAGGGTAAAAAAAAAAGAAATCCACTGCATGTCTTCAGCAAGTCATCAGCAAACTGTAAGAATAGTTCTCAATGTCTGTGTTGAAGGACATGGGGAAAATAATCCAATTTAGTTGGGTTTTTTTTTAAACTAACAATGCGATTGTGATTCAGTACGCTGCGTTTATTCAGACGAGCTGAAACGTACTCTGTACATTTACTTCCACTAGACAACTTTACATTATATTTCTCCTCTGCTCTGACCGCCAACACCTGTCTGCTCTCAGCGCAACCACCGTCTCCGTCTTTCTCTCTCTTTCTCTCTCTCTCGACCACACACTCTTTTCTTCATCTACTCTCATTCGTCACGTGGAGCAAAGGGCAGCGTGTGTGCACATGCAGGTGTGTCCGACTCTCTGGTTGGTTAGATTGTGCAGCATTTAAAACAAAAAGAAGAAAAAAACACTTATTTTTTCCTAATTGCGTTTTTTTTGCGATATGAAAATGTGCCTTCTATTATATCACAATGTCGATTTAATTAATTTTTCAGCTCTACATATTGTACGACTTTATTTGAAATTGACTCCGTTTGTTATATGGGGGTCTTATACATACTTTTGCTTGGCGTACTTTTACTGTAAATGTGCATACGGTACCTACCGTTGGTAAAGATGTGCATTTGAAAAAGTAGAAAAGATCATTTGAATATGCTTTGGCAATATGTACAGTGTCTACACGCAAATTTAGACATTTCTACTCTTTGGATGTTCCCTTGGACTCTTTCCCAGCACTTACAGGTAGTCAAAGCATCGTCTCTCTTCATAGATCAGTGGGTCAAAAGACTCCACGTAGACCATTATAAAAACTACAAATTATATTGGAGGACGCAGTGAGAAACAGACGGAGAGCTTACAAGAGTTGAGAGGGAGTACCTTGTTCACCTCACACATGTAAAATCCTTCATTAGTGAGTGATTGTCTCATCCTGCGCCAGCATCTGACAGCAACGTGGGCTTGATCCCCTATAATTACCCTTCCCATGGAAATGATTGCATCTTGAGTTTCCAAACTGACAACTCTATTTGGACACAAGTAATCCGCTTTCTTGGCTGCGGCTGATACCTGAGCATAATCTGCCCAGTCAAGCGGCAAAGGAATGGCAGCACGCTCTCTTGCAGCCGCGGCATGAAACACAAACGATGAAGCCTCTCCCCTGTTGCACTCCGGTAATTTAGCCCATCCTGGGTTTGTGGGTTTTGAAGCATGTATTTTTTTTCTCTTCCCCTTTTGCTTCATAATTGTGTGGTGGTGGTGGGGGGGGGGGTTGTAGGTATGGTAGGAAATGGAGATGTAGATGGGGATAGGTTGCCAGCCTATGTAGAGTGTGATGTGATCCGTAGATTAGCTCCGGCATGGTGCAATCCAGAATCCAGATTAAGCCATATTCGTCCACTTAAAAAGTGATGGATATTAATTGGACTGCAGACTTTCTAGAGGGGATAAATTGCACCATAGAACACTGCTAAAATGCTATATTGCGTTATACTAAACGCCTCCGCCATCTCTTCTAAACGCCCGTATTTTCATTATCGAACAGAAGTTTCGACTTCCATCAGCTTTGATTTCTCTCACAGCAGACACATGCTATGAAATGTAACATGTTCACAAGCCGGCGCATCAGGTATTGTATCGGACAGATGTTGGTGAGATGTTTTGTTGACTTGAGACATCCTCTGTATAAGTCACAGTGAGAATCGTCTATTCATAGCAGTAATTTGACACAAATCGCAACACATACAGAGGTGTTAAAGCCGAACCAGGTTGTGGAAATAAATTGTGGATGTGATGTTTCTGTGAAGAAAAGACAAAGACAAGGGAGAAAAAGAAAAAGTCAACAGAGCCTAGCAAAGAGCAAATTAATAGAAATGGCACCTTAAAACAGACTTAACAACTTGGTGCTTTCCAATCATTAGTGTGCCCTGCCGTTAATACATCATTGTGTGAGAGGCATGAAGGACAGGCAGTGACGGGATTACACCCCCGTCTAATAGCACGTTGCTGAAATTAAAATTCACAGGGAGACAATGCATCAGGGGAAAGTGAACGGAGGCAGTTGCATGATGGAGTTGGGGAGAACAAAAAGAGCAGAGGATGTTTGGGCGGGGGATAAATAACCGAGGATGAAATGACTCCCATAAATAGAGCTGGAGTCTAGAAGGCCATTAGACGCGATGCAGCCAACATGACAAGGCAATGATGCTGGGTAAATACTCGCTATTTATTCATTTAAATATCGTTCAGCTAGCTGAAATAATCATGATGAACAACCGCAGCCATGGCAGAAGATTAAGGGGCCAAATAACATGCAATGCTATGAAAAACAATTTTGTTTAGCTCATTTACGGCGGGGGAAATACCATTTGACACAGACTATTGTAGCTGCACTTGCCAGCAAAAGCATAACTGATTTCATTTTCGTCTGCTGAAAATCAAGAGGGACTAACACGATCAGCCTTTCACAGCCTGTTTATGTATTTATGTATTTATCTATTTACATTACCAAGGGAGTTGTGGTGAATGCGTGGTTGTCATGTTTGCAGAATCCCCATTTGCTAATAAGGCTAAGCCTCTTCTTATGAGCCTGGAGCCACAGAGCTAAGCTCTGCCACTCTGGTTGAATATCTGGAGTCAAAAGGAAATCAATTGACTAATAAGAGAGGGCGTCACAGTGTCAATATCGGCATTTTTTTGCGGATGAAAACAGGTTGTTACGGCGAGGTGAAAATGCTTGAAAAGCCACAAGTCAACAAAAAAGTATGCCGTCAAACATTGCCATCCATTGGAGCCCATCAGCATTCAACAAATCATGATTGACGAGGTGAAAGGTGAAAGATAACTCTGGTATGAGATCAGTTCCTGCAGCTGTTCAGACAGAGACACAATAAGAGGGTCGAGCCCTTTCAGCTCGGCTCTCAGAGGGATGAGTCACACACACACACACACACACACACACACACACACACACACACACACAGAGAGAGAGAGAGAGAGAGAGAGAGAGAGAGAGAGACAACGTCTGGTGAGAGTTGTGCGTTCTTACTTTATGATTTGATGTCTCAGGGCATCTGAGGTCACTAATAAGAATGTGTTTATGCAGAGAGTGCGAGTATCTTTGACTTTATCCCCCTCCCCCCCCCTTTCCCTCTGTTTTTAATTATTTACAGTTTCTGAGGAAAAAGAGAGAAATAAGTAGTCAAGCTTTTGGACATTCCTGATGCTGTGCTGCACTTTCCCTCTGAAACTTCATGCATATTTAAAGTTAATAAAGCATATTCCTTACCTTTTATCCAGGGCTTTTTAATGCAGGGCATAATGCGAGAGAAAAGTGTCTCTGTGTGTGTGTCTGTGTGCGTGTGTGTCCAATCAGTTATCTACTCTCCTCAGTAAATCAACTCTTAGAGAGACAAATCATATCCATGATCAGCACGGCCGCAAATTACAGCAAATTCCTCAATGATTTCATGACCTCGGACCTAAACTCTTGGACAGTTACATCACGTAATGCTACAAAATACTGACGAGAGTCAAGAGTCAAAGTAATGTTCCAGTGACAAATCATGAATAAATGAAGCAGTGGGGCAGTTGTGCCATGGGGCGGCCTTGTGATTAACATCTGGATGGTGTATTTAATGGCAGCCATGAGAAACTAAAAAATAAGCGAACTTTTCTCATTACGTTTCATTGTTTTGAAGGCCGGGTATAGGGCTATATAATGTATTTATTTAATTATTATCTTACAGGGACAGCGCACATCAATAAACAATGCCATAAACGCGGCAGAGGTAGCCAAGAAGCTATTTTTCATCAGTAGTCCCTTGACAGACGTTACAAAAGTCACCCTCTTAAAACAGAATATAAGACTATAAGATAAAAAATGACAACGTTATCGAGATCATTATAAGCATGTAGAGCAATAATGAAAAGAGGAGTACCCGACACCGTGGGTACTATTTAACACACGCGACACGGAAGCACATAATAAAAGCCATGCAAAGCAATGAAACGGGGGAACTATTGATGTCAATAGAAGTGTGACACTAATTGAAAGATGCAAAGCACAAGCATTCATTCTGGTGCAGCTGCGAATGCATGTAGATCCGACACGATAAACGATAAGCCGATTAGTTTCACAAAATTATGTTTGTGATGTGTTTCGATGTTGTATAAATAGTTTACACGCAAAGATTTGTCGTGTTGGATGTTACTGGGACTGTGATGAATGCAAACTTTTTTTTTTACTCAGACTTTATGCATAGGGTGGTGGGGTCTTTATACTATGACAGTTTTTCCAAAAATGTAAGATTTAAAGATATCGCAATGACTCAGCATGCTTACATTATGACCCTTGTATCATTATACATCATGCATCATATCCCCAGATTATGGCCAATACTCAGATTAACGCTTAAATCAATCTACAGAAAAGAAATTGGCATAAATTTTGATCATCAATTATTTGTTGAACTCATTTATGTGTCAGGTTCCAGCTTCTTAAATATGAGGATTTGCTTAATTGTGCTCACAACTGAATGTCTTTGAGTTTTGGGACAAACTTTTGGATTTATAGAAATATGTTGCGCGTCAAACTGCTGTCCGTGTTCTTCGTGGAGCCTGATCGATATGGCCATGGCCAACATTATCAGCTGATTTTATCAGTACAAAACAATCTCTTCATAACCAAACTTAAGAGAAAGAGAATTCGACCACTATATTTTAAGATGGTTTTTTTTCAATTCTCAAAAGATCAATATCAGTCTATGATCAAAAAAAACAGTATCAGTCCGAATCTAGTGCATTGTGTGTGTGCGTGAGCAGGTACATGTGCATGTCTGAGTGGTCTGGTCAAACCGAGGTGTGTGTGTGTTTGTGTGTGTGTTTGTGTGTGTGTGTGTGTGTGTGTGTAGGAGGGGACGTCTCTGCTGTGAACAAAAGGCTGCCGGATGGAGGATTTGGAGGTAAGTCTTGACTGGGGATCCTCATAAATCACTGGCCGAGCTGCTGGATTCTGACAAGCCTGTACAGCTTTATCTGCTGCTGCTGTTCGCACTCGTGCCCGCCTGCCTGTTCGTCTCCTGTTTATGCATATCCAGTGGATATCCCACCTCTTCTCGACTCTCCTCTCCTCACTTTGGATAGCCCTCCTCCCTCCTCTCTACGTATTTGTGTACCCTTCTCTGATTCCCCTCCAGTAGGCCTGGTCTTCTCAAGGCCCGGCCAAGCCAACAGCTAAAAGACCCTCTTTTCCTACTCTGCCCGCTTAATTGATTCTGCTGGGGCAAAAAAAGAAGAGATATATACCTCATAACTTATTTATGCTGCCCTTTGATATGTGTGATATTTAAGAAGGGTTAATATGTATAGGGTTTAATCCTTGAGGAGTGAGATGTGTGAAATTTTCATGAAGAACTGACCGATACGATGAGATAAAATGAAATAAAATGAAAGTTGGAAGTTGCGGCACAAGCCTCTCTCTGTGGGACGTTGCTACGTTCGCCTACCAAAAACCAAATCGGGGAATGAAATCAACTTTTGAAGAATTTAGTTTTGCTATAAAATCTCAAATCCAACTTTCCAGACCACCTGGGAGAGTTTGCATATTTTTCTGCTGTTTTCTGTTTTCTTTTTTTTTATATAAAGGAAAATAGAAAGTTAGGCAAAAGGAGAGTTGGTAAGGTTTCCAATTATGGCAATTCTAAAATCAAAAATGCATTTCATATACATATGCCATTTACCTTCTGGTGCCTGTGTAGGCACTATATGTGTGCTAACGCCCACGCACATGTATGTATAGTCTGTGGGTGCTGACGGGGAGCGGAGAGCATGCTCAGAGGCTGGTGCGCGGACGCTTGTGGGGCTGCGGCCCCAGCATATTCATAAATCAGGCCTTTCAGGGAGCTGTCAGAGGCTCCATAATGAGGGTCATTACTCAGGCAGGGTGTCAAAGCTACTATCACAGGGACCCGTCCCTGGAAATCACACTCACTCTGCTCCTTGTTAAATAAACAGTGCAGTATACAAAATGGCAAACAAGCTGAGGGTCAATCTGATGCAGTGCGGGGCCAGGCAGGCCTCCAGAGTAATTTACCCTCAGGGAATACCTCTCGGCTGGGGAGATGGATTACAGAAGGCCCTCGAAAAAGATTAATGGAAATAAAAACACGAAAAAGAAACAGAGGAAAAGAGAAATGAAAGAAAGTTAGAGGAAGGAGGGACGAGGAATGAAGATAAAAAGATGGAGGAAAAAAAGATTCGGCTGTCAAGAAAAACAGTTAACAAAATGTTCCCATCATCCGCCCCCAATGCATGCGATCCTACATGCGCGCTATGCTTCTTTACACAAAGAAGAAATCCAACTATAATTCAAGTTTGAACCAAAATCCAATATTGTCAGAGTCTGTTTTTGCTGACATGAGGAAGTGGCACCTATCGTTGGTCTGAGCTCACAGGGCTGATGTAATGGCCTAGTAATAACAGTGTCTGAATCTCTGTTATCAAATATTAATCCTTTTATTGCCTTGCTAATATCTAACACACAGCTTTATTAATTTGGTGGAGGTGGTGTGGCGGGTAATGGCAGATCCGAGAGTTAAGATAAAGAAGACGGACGTCTGAGTGTGGAAGTAGATTCCCTGTGGAACACAACTACTACTATCTTCTTTCAAACCTCGTCTTTCTTTTATTATTGTTAATTATTGTTAATTGTTCACATTTTACTCCAGATGTCATGTTGGCACATATCGTTTTACTCGGAGTAACCATTATGCAGGAGATTCACTCAGTCACCCTAATACACCAGCAAAAGTGCAATGAGCAGGTGTTAATATTTATATCTTTAATCTTGGTTGTAATATACTATATGATATCTCTGTGTGAGAGGGTATGGCCTGCCCACACACACGCACACGCACACACACACACACACACACACACACACACACACACACACACACAC
>CALSCE010009689.1:3136683-3154459 GCA_943593645.1 Bovichtus variegatus | reverse complement strand
CACACACACACACACACACACACACACACACACACACACACACACACTGTAGCCGGTTCACATGGCCACATCTCAGGATGGAGACAGACAAAGACATGCAGAGGCTCTCACACACACACACACAGCAAGTGCATACACATTTACACACTGACACACACCGCCGTCACTCCGCCCCTGTGACACAGTGTTGTGCGGAGCTGCTCACCCATCAAACTCACGTCAGTGACACAAATTACAGCCGAGGACTGGATGAGGAGAGCGTTGCTTGGCCTTGACACAGACACACACAGATGCACCCACACAGCTGCAGCGCTGACGTACGTACGTACACACACACAGACACACACACACACACACACAGCTACAGCACTGACAAGGAGCAGGTCAACAAGATGACACTGGTGAATAATTCAAGAGAAAACTGAGAGTGATAGAGAGAGCGGAGTGAACAGAAAGAATGGAGAGAGATGGTTGATATATACAGTAAATAAAAAAAGAGAGGTGGGACGGCATCACTGTGAATGCATACTGTACATACTATGTTCCTTTATAAATCATACACCTTGTGGCAGGCCTGTATACCATCATGAGGATGTTTTATTCAGAAGGGTGCTAAAGAAGGTAAAGAGCCATTAATCCATGACTGTAGTTATTTCCCCCTGCATTAGGACAACCTTTGTATTACAAATGTGCCCTCGTCGAAAAGCACAGAGAAATTTACTCGAGGCAGACCGCATTTTTCTTCCCCTGCAACAAACGCATTTGTTTTCAACAGCTCCTCGTCTCGCCGCTCTGAAAGTCACCAGCTCGGCCCGTGTGACAGGTTATAGACGGCTTGGAGGAACAGTAAGCAAACAGTGTCTTTTTTTTTTCTTTTTCTTTTTAAAGAAACACAAAAAAAATGTGCAGCCCTTGAAGAGTCAACGTTGGAATTGGTTTCACGCATGAATGCAGCCTTTAAGACAAAAGCACCTCAGGAGATAATTACAGTGTCAAGCATACCCTGCCAAGTGCCTGACGATTGCCCAATATTTAGCTTTAATTAAATCAAAGCAGAAATGTAATTTCTCCTGAGTGAAGTCCACACAGAGTGGATTCCCAGAAACACACAACATGGCTGAGTAATGCATTTTCTTTGTCCCTGTCACATTGCCTATCGCTTGTTATGGCCCCAAACCCTCCGTGTCCTGGAGGTAAACTTGCTCACTGCTTCCACACAGGAAGAAGGGGGGGGACTTCTTTGCCGTGGTGGCATACCGCTCGGTGTGTTTACATGTGTGGAAAACAGCCGCAAATGAGCCGTAAACAATTGAAAATTGTGTCCGGGAGCCTTTCAGCGCCATTCTGAGGGGAATAGTGTCGAGAGGCCGCGCACTGGGATGTGTCTGTTGCTTGTTTTTCAACCAAAGTAATTTGCTTTGTTCAAAGTCTTAAAGCTTTTGACACCTGCTTTGTAAAGTGCGCTTTAACGTATCGAAGTCATTTTCTTTTAACTTTCATAACAGTAGCTGCTTTGTCACTTTCAACGCCAGCACAAAGTGCCTTCATGCTGAGGTCAGAACAATTATCGCTTAATAGCTATTAATAACACGTTATACAAAGTATAATTCTTTCTTTTTCTTTTTTTTTTAATCAACATTTGAATATGAATACAAACAAGGAGGTATACGCACTTATATCATATGCTAAATGAAGTGAGAGTTCATCTCAGTGTTAGTGATAAAGTTAAGATGTCTTGTGTCCAACATGGGAACTTATTTCGGAGCTAGAGAGAAAAATAGTGTTTTGATCGCGTTTGAATTGTGCCCCACATATGATGTTTGTAAATTTAAGAGATCATTTTGCAAGTCAAGAAAGTCGCAGTTTGTCCTTAAAACTGTTGAGGGCCATGAAAATACGTAATTACAAAGACTACACACTCAAAAGTAGCGTAGTGAAGTAGTGAAGCGGCGATGCCTGTGTTTTTTTTAGCATCGGGTTGGATAAAGTTACATATGAGCGCGGAACATAGCGAAGGTACTTAGCCAGCTGAGGTTGGACACGTACATCGTGCAAGACGAGAGACGTCCACCGAGCGGTTTCACACAAAACCAAATTGTACTGCGACAAACTGCGACTTCCTTGACTTGCAAATTTATCTTTTGAATTGTCAAACATCATTTGTGTAATTCATGGCACAATTCAAAACGGGATCCAAGAAGGATTTGTCTCTCGCAGTTAACCAGTACCGTACACATTTGTTTCCAAAATAAGGTCTCATGGCTGGCACCGGAAGGGGCGGGACTTGGCCTCTATTAAATACCTCTGACTTGTGTTTTTATAATATTTTGCACCTAGAGCTTGAGATTTTTTCATTAATGTGTGCATGGAAGTGTATGTGTTTCTCTCCCCTAGACCAGGGAATTAAAAAACGGCTTCTGTCTGTTTGGACTGCAAGTACGCAGCCGGTGGATGGCAAAAGGTCAACACAAAATTATTATGGGCATTAATATTCCTAATGCAAACTCACAGCGCTCTGTGTGTCAAAGTTTCGACTGAGGTCTGCACAAAGTTTAATAACACTTCTCTGTGTGTGATCTGTGCTCAGCACCTGGCAAAGTTCAATACACAAGCACAAGTAAATGCATGACACGCGCGGGTGTAAGCGTGAGCGTACAAACAGTGACACACATGCACGCACACACGTTGTGAAATGTGCTGTATAAGTGAATATTATGAATATCTCTGAAGCTACTGATCAGCACAGAGTAGAGCAGTGCAGAGGGGGCTGTGGGGTCTAATTGATTGTAAAACAGTTTAAAAAGTGCCTGAAGTGCAAAAAGACTGAAAGGTTGTGTCGAGTGCGATGGGATGTAATTACTGTTATGATGTGAGGAGGGATTTCACTGTCGAACACTGTATGTAAACACTGCGGCTGAAAATACCGAAAGCAAAGAGAGTCGAGTAAAAGTGCTACGGCATAAGACAATCATTTCTGTGGTTGCAAAGCACCGTATATCAGATGTCAGAGGAGCTATATGACAGTAGCGTTTAATTCACGACCAGATAGAAAATAGAAAGGCAGCATTTTAGGTTAAAAAAAAAAAAAAAAAAGAAAAGAGAGAGAGAGAGATGTTTGTGTTCATTTGCGATGAACCTACGCAGGAGGTCTATTCCCCATCTGTTGGGCTCTACCTGGTGTTATTCCTGCGCCTCCTGGTTTAGGAATGCACAGCCTACCATGTGCCTAATTAATCCAGCCGACAATTAGATGTTGTTTCAATTGCAGCTGAGCGCAATTAGCACATGGCGGTCTGCATATGCCAGCGACGGCACAGATTAGGCAGAGACGCGGGCGCTTGTTAAAATCTCGTACCTAAGGCCAATTGTGCAAAACTCCTCCTAATGATCCTCTAAATGTTGTTGATGGAGAAATAATCCATTTTATGTTTGTCAGGCTTTGGAGTTTGGAAACCTGGTTGACTCAATAATAAACCACTTCATTAGCATTCCCTGATTACCTGGTATCTAGACTTTACTTTCTCTCAGTGTCCCCACAATGCTCAAAGTTGCACATGCAACTCTTGTGTGATCTAAAAAATTAAATTAAAAAAATGATACAGTGAAGCAGTCATATCCAATATGCTTCTCACTGACTCTCATGATATTCTATGGTCCAAAAAAAAAAAAAAAAAAAAAAATCCCATTATTTTCTCCTCACTAAGAGGTTTCTACTATCGTCCTGTGACATATGTTGGAGGCCCCATTTGTGAGGCCTCAAGAAGAAATAGAGAAAAAGTAAAGCGAGGAAGGGGAAAAAAAGGAAAGAGCTAAGCAGCGAAGCCTCACACCCTGATCAGGCTTGGCTGGACTGTTTTTTTTTGCCACAGCAGTTGCCTGGGTGACGCTTCACAGACCGCGCTGACCTTCCACAATTTCCAACCGTCAATCTAAATGGGAGCCCCTTATCTCATCTTCTCCCCCACTCACACCCCCTTCTTTGTAGATGTGCACATCTTTTTATTCTAAATCCAGTCATTATTGTTCCTCTCCACTGGCCAGCAGGAAAAGCCCTGCTGAAGTTGGAGAGTTAATTGAGCATGTCTCTCTCACTGCTGCCTCTGAGGGCTGTAGCGACTGGCTCCACTGTCTGGCTGCTTGGCTTGCTGGCAAGCCTCTTTCTGCTCGATGTATTTGCCTAGATTGCCAATGCAGGGCCTGGCCGAGGATGTCTTGTCTACCGGACTTCACTTGAGCATTCATGTCTCGGCTGCGGCAGCATCCGCTCATTACGGAGAGAGAAGTGTCAGAACCGGAGAAACCAGACGGCTAAGACTCCTCTAATGTAATCTGGACATAGAACTTTTTCCTCCTTAATGATATGATAGCCTGACTTTATTTGAACTGGTGCCTTGTCAGGCCTAACAGCTTGAAGTTACAGGACCACGGAGCTCCCAGCATCTCAGGATAGAAGACAGAACTTAGCCTAAACTGCTTTACTATGCAAGTCTTTTGTACTTTTATGATATAAATATACTTTTATCTCATAATCTAAGTACAGACCATCTTAGAAGTGGTACAATGTTACCAAGGCAACAATTAAACACACACTGAACAGAGTGATACATATCGCAGAAAGATTTGAAGCCTAATCTGAAATGTTTTTCCCTCCTTCGGGGAACTAAAAGGTGAAGTCAGTTATCTTCCATTATTTGGTTTAAAACATTCCCAGCAGTATCCAACATCTCAGCCTATTTGATTCACTTTGAGCATGTCTCTCTCCTGGATGCATTCATCCTCCCTAAACTCCTGAGTTGGAGTGGTTCGCCTCAGGCAGAGGAAGCAATAATGTGAACCCTGGAGAGCTATTCAGAGTGAAGAGGAGAGTGGAGAGGAGCCTCCTCCACTGTTCTCCTCCAGCGGGCCGTTTGGGAGGCTAAACGGCGCCGATATCCCTTATTAAACCATCTGGCTGATGCTAATTAGATTATCAGAGATAAAGAGAAGGAGTTTTCTTTGTACATTTTAATGAGATAATGTGTCAGGCAATTGCGAGGAGAAGCGTTATTTTCCGAGTGCAAAGACTTTTTAGGTGAAAGTGTATAAGAATGAACAGATGCAGGGGAATGATTAATAGTGCTTATCCAGAAACATCTTGCCTACATAAGAGGAAAATAAAAGATTAGGGGAGTAAAAGTGTAGGTCTTTTAGTAGCTTTCTTACTACATGAGCATTTAAAAAAAAAAAAAAAAAAGTGCCTCCCTGGGCTTTAAAGAAAATTTGGACAATTACAAAATGTGCTCTTTGGCAGTTGCTTTGTGGCATCTGACCGAAAGAAATTGGAGACATCTCGGACCATATTTTGTAAAATCTTCGAGTGCATCGCAGAAGTCGACCACCAAAGTGGTCCTGGGGTTGTCCAGCCACCTCGGCAGATAGACTTCCAGGCTAAAGAAAGTCTTGGAAGCTCTTGCCCCTAATGAGAGTGAGGAGGGGGACTATGGCTTGTCACCAGAGAAGAACATAAAAGTACACATTCAATAAAGGACTTCATATCCCATTCGGCTAGTGTAAAGGTTAAGTGCTGGAGAATATCGCCAGGATCAATAATTGTCTGCAACTTCACGTATGGTCCACTATCACTGTCTACCCCTGCTGCTGTTCAGCCCTCACAACACTAACTCACATATGCGATGACACAGGAGGCTTATGGGACTTTGTAGCTTCTGTTTGACGGACCCATTTAAAAAAGAAAAAACACAAATTCTGCCTGCTGCAGTCCCCTTACTGTATATGACTAACTCTCCGAGGAACTGGAATTAAGATAACGTCGTTGCAAGTCATCAACACATTTTAACAGCAGAAATTGGAGCTTATTAAGATTTAATAGCCTACGTACATAACTGCTGCGTATTCTCCTCGTACAATAAATAACAAACTCAATTTCCCTATGGTAATGGAAAGAGAGAGGCTCCTTAAGCAAGACAAATGAAGGGTTTGCAGCACCGAGTAACAACATTAGCTGGCTAATTAAACAACAATAGAGGATGCCGCTGACTCTCGCCGTAATTATGCAATGTGGTTAAATGAAAAAGGTTAACTGTGCAGAAGAAATAGAACCTCAGAGTCTCTCTGTGCCAGGCAAAGATGGCTCCCAACAAACACAATTCTTCCTATTCGTCTCCCTCTTATCAAGGCAGAGTGATATGCATTTCTGCAACTGCATTGTCTCTTCCTGATGGCAACTCTATCCACTTCACAGATGAATGCACGGTGAAATGGAGAGAGCAGCGGTATTATGTGGCCCACAGTATTGCTGGGGTGACTGCAGTGCTCACAGAGGCACAGCTAACTGTCAGTCTGAAAGAGGAGAGGGGAGAAAACGTACATATAGAAGGAACTTGTTCAGCGATCAAGATCAGTGTTCAGTGAGTATGTGATGTGTTTTGCGGCAGAGGAGTTGCAGAGCTCCAGGCTCGGGCCCACCTCCAGGCCTGGGAATCTTGGGCCCCATCTCCATCGCCAGGACCCATGGAGGAAAATCATGTGTGTTTATCGAACTTCATTGTCAGCTAATGGCGTTTACATGCCACTGTATCAAATTCTGCATTGTTTTACACTGCTTATCGTTAATAAATAAAGTAGCCTATTGATCAGTTATATAAAACACAATGTATCACACGAAAAACCCACCAAGATAAACAATACAACCTTAATATTTCCATATTAACTGTAACTTATAATGGTATGTCATTTTAAACAGCAAATAACTGGTACTAACCTTCTGAGTTTGCTAACATAGATAGCTATGCTAATATCGTTAGCAAACTAACGTTAGGACAACAACAGGGAAAAAACTGCAAAGCGCTGCATCTTTTTAGTTAAAGTTAGCTTGCTAACGACATTAGCATAGCTAGCTACCATTAGCAGACCAACATTAACATTGGCACAACAGGGGAATTAAATGCAAAAAGCTAAATGTAATCATTTCATTAAACGTTAGTTTGCAAATGACATTAGCATTGCTAGCTAATGTTAGCAAACATAGGGTTAGTTATTTTCTGCTTAAAGGTTCATAAATGAGACAACAATACATATGCCAATAACTACTACAACTAAAATATATACATTAGAGATTGTGTGGACCCAGCTCAGAGGTGAAATACTGTCCCGTATTTCTTTGGAGCAGGAGGCTCGGAATTATACATTGAACCTTTAACGTTACAATACCTCGAAATATTAGGGTTGTATAGTTTACCTTGGTGTTATTGGTGGAGGTTGTATGGCTTACTCAAATTAATAAACGCTGTGTATCATATCCTGATGATCGTCTCTGGTGTACACAAATTCAGACATCACTTGCTTCTTCAAGCTCGGGACCGGAAAAAAGGGTCTGATGGCGGTGGGCTCGAGCCTGGAGCTCTGCAGCTTGACCCTTCTCGTAGATGATGTGTGTTCTTTCTTTGAAATGATTTTTTTTTTTTTTTTTTTAAGGACTGTAAAAGATTGGCTGGGAAAGTGGAAAAGGAACAACCCAAAACTAGAGCCTATTAGTCATCTCCACCAATCTCACCTTAACAGAATGTTTTTCAATATGATTTCAAATGTCATTTCAAGCAGATGTGATCTGACTCTGTTTGCGGTAATAGGATGTGAAGGGCATAGTTTGTTCGAAGCAGAGGCCTCTCCTGCTTCCTCTCAAAATGCAATTAATTGTGGTTCCATGCTGTGAGGTGTTCATGGCTATTCCATGTGGACTCATTTTAATGCAGACACTTAAATATTCTATTAATTGGTAATGTAAATACCCTTTGGGTTTAGCGGATCTCTGATGCATTGCCACAGAGCAATGCTGGAGACTCCTGCATGTGGTGGTATATACAGAAACACTGTTAGACCCCTAAAAAAAAAAAAAAAAAAAAAAAAAACAAACACCTGCTTTACTCCTCTTTCCTGAACCCCATGACCTCCAGAAATGTGGGTGTGAGCTTATTTTAGATCATACGAAGACTGTTTTCTACATTGCGGGCCATGTGCCCATTAGACGTGCTTGTGAATGTGTTTTTATTGCGATAGAGGTTGCACTTCCAACTGTTGGGTTATGTGCTCACCATGAAACCTTTCCCCAATAAAAACCTGGGGAATGTTGGGAACGAGACGCAGGTGGGCGCAGCGATAGACGGAAAGAGAGAGAGAGAGAGCGAGAGCGAGAGCGAGAGAGAGAGAGAGAGAGGTAGAGAGAGAGGTAAGAGAAGTGATGCAGAGGTCAGAAGCTTTAGTAAGAAGAGCTGACCATATGCCATCACTGTCTGCCAACACATGTTTATCCTCTATGATAAATAAGAAACTAATGACTTTATAGTTATAAATGATAGTGCTGTGACTGTCCCATTATGTCCACGACAAATCATGCTTTGATTTTCTGATCTGTTTATCCCAAGTCTATAAAATGCATTAATTACTCCTTAATTGTTTATTGTCACTTAGTGAAAGCATTAATGAGGTCATCGCTCCCACAGTTTGTACTCCATTAAAAGATCATTTGTTGAGCTACAAAACTGACGGAGCAAAGATTGAATTCACTTTAAGAAACCAGAACAATTGCCAAAATCCACAGGAGACATCTAAATGTTTTAAAGATGCTTGTGGAAATGATGCCTTGGTCAAAGATGATCCCTATATATACACATCACAGCACATTTTCTGAGCAACGTCTGACCTTCAAGCTCCAAAAAAGTGACATTGATTACATCAACAAATGTCTTGCGTGTGCACACAGCTCCATGAATTATTTCTCACACCCCATTCTGGCATTCGTTCGTTCTATTTTGTCCAACTGCGAAAATTGCCAGAAGTGTATTATTCAATTCACACCGAGCACAAACATTTGAACAAATGTACAAAAACAAGAACAGGAAGATACTCTATGAGGACGACAACAACAAGGCCAGGGCTGTGTAATATAGATATTTTTGTTAAAATACTTAGTTTGACATGGGAACAATAAGCGTTTGCCTTTTTTTTTTTTATGTTGGATCACATGCTTAAAAGCAAATAGTCATCTCATGCATCAGATGAAGTAAGTAGTTGCTTATTGTGAGCCTCGGCAGCTCTAAAAGCACTCGCCAAACAGAGCCAGCGCGCTCCATGCAATCTCCTGCCGAGTAAGCCTGTTATTTATTCACAGCAAGCCGAGGAAGACTTGAAAAACAACTGTAATGATCAATTATACACTTCTGCGATTGTACATATTGTATAAGTGTTAATTATTCACTAAACAAAGTGACATTAAAGTCCATTAGCGTTGCTCTTCCACAAAAAAACAGGAAATCACTCCCAGCAAAAGCCCAATCTTAGGAATTATGTTTTATTGGTGTGGTGTTTAAAAAATGCATGATACAAAATATTTATATTTGTTTTTCAAAGGCTCGGGATGCAAATCTCTGATGATGAGCTCTAAATGGATGGTGTCTTCTCAAAAATGTGTGCACTGCACAAAGCCCCCTCCCAGCATGCCGTGTGAGAGGCTTTTTTCATGAATTTGTTATGAAATGTGGGTTGACAAATACGAAAACATGAATATTGAAAGCATTTACAGCATTTCACTTTATGAGTTGACACATTTAATATGCTGATTAAAAGCCTACAGTTCCAAATTACTGTGCGTGACTGTGTGTGCGTGTGTGTGTGTGTGTCTGCGTTAGTGTGCATGCGGGTGTGTGTATGCATTGTATGTCTCAGGCACTTAAAATGCATTCTGCGGAGAGAAGCTCACTTAGAAAACATTCTTGTACCTCAAGGCTTCATAAACACACTTGCATTACATAGATAAGATGCTGCTGTGCATATTGTACAACTTCAAAATATGCACTCATTGCATTCATCAAAAGCCCCATGTCTTATTAGAATGGAAGTGCATTAAGCTTTAATACAGACGCCCGAGAAGCCTAAACACAAGTGAACAGCTACCGCACAAGCACGCACACATCAGCGATGCGGACACAGAAGGCAGTTGAAGATTAGCATTTAAATGCTTTAATATAACCACGCACATTTGATTCTTTAAAATTATAACAAAGCAATGAGAGAGATGCTGAAAGAACACATTGATAAGCAAATCTGCAATGATGTTCTTTTGTATTTTTGGTAGAATGAGCCACAGTGCAAGCTGCAGTTTGACTATTTGACAGAAATATCCAGAACAAAAGATGCTAACGGATATAGTGAGCTGCAGATGACATTTCAAGTAAAAAAAAATATAATAATTTCAAATATATATATAT
Source organism: Bovichtus variegatus (assembly GCA_943593645.1). NCBI lineage: Eukaryota > Metazoa > Chordata > Actinopteri > Perciformes > Bovichtidae > Bovichtus > Bovichtus variegatus. The sequence continues at coordinate 3,144,197 of CALSCE010009689.1, read as the reverse complement.
ATATATATAAATATATACATATAACAGAATTATTTTCTAATAGAGCACATCTACAGTTTAGAATTCTCAACTCCCCCTCATTCTTTTGCGGGTAACACACCTCACTGCAGGGAATTCCACTTCTTACTCTTTTAATATTCAGTGTTTGACACAAAAAAAAAAAAAAAAAAAAAAAAGCCCACCTCTTTTGCTCAGAAAGAAAAGTGGTAGATTGTCAGAGAAGAAAAACGCTAAATAGCACTACAACTAGTGTGATTGAACCTTGTTGTGTGAAGATCAGAGTCCCAAAATCACACCTGACAATTCAAACACCAAAAGTTATACACACACTCACACTCACTCTCTCTCACACACACACACACACACACACACACACACACTTTACGTGTCCCCTGTCTCGCTCTCCGGGGTGCTGCTTTATTAATGAGTTCGACACATAAAAAGCATCCGGAGGACGGGAAGTGTCACTCATCAAAAAGGGCTGTTTTTGAACAGTCTTGGCGCATGTTAAAGAATTATTCTCTTTCATAAGGACAAGAGACAATCAGTGATTGCCAGGGACTTTTCAGATGACCAGACTGTGAATCCTCATTCTCAGACATGGCATGAATATTGTATGTAAAGTGTGCAAAGTTGGGTTTGCCTGGTGGGAGAGAGGGAGGACTTGAAGGCTGTAGACATTTGGTGCTGTTCATTATGACTGTTTGCAATGGGAAAGAGTGTGTGGTTTGTCAGTGTGTGTGTGAGTGTGTGTGTGTGTGTGTGTGAGGAAGAGACAACATGAGCGAGTGATTAATTTCATTGATTTAATGCAATGTTTTGGGTAAATACAGATAGGTGTAAACCACAAATGAGTTGAACAGATCAATGGAATTGATTTTTTTTTTTTTTTTGTGTATAAACTTTTGGTCTGGCTCAATAAAAAGCTGCTTTCTCAAGACTGACCTGCCAAGGCCATAATAATAAAACCACGATATGACAGGTGAGTGAAATCCTCAACACACACAATCCAAACCGTAAAAAATAAAATTAAATAAACCTGCAATCATTTGGCCCATCACTTACCTAAAAAACACGCACGCACGCACACACTATAAATAACACTCCACTGATGTGTGCCGGCTCATGCAAAGAGCGCATATATACATACACATATGTGCATCACACAGTACAAATGCCAAGCAATGACACACACTCAAGCGAGCGCACACACACACACACACACACACACACACACACACACACACACACACACACACACACACACTCGGAGCTCTATTCCTGTGTGATCTTGCCTGTGCCTTCCCGGACTGGAACAAATAATGGGGGGGAAGTCAACTGTGGGATTTTGAAGCTCTCCCTGTCAGTGACACTGTGTCATCCCTGCATCTCCCTCTACCAAACACACACCTTTGCTCCCCCCTTACTAAAACAGCATAGGGAACAAGGCCTTTGAATAATAAATACTCCCAAGTTTCCACACAACTCCGGCCAGAGATGCCCGTCCGCAAACAATGTTGATGTCTAGAGGAGGAGAACCATGGAAGGAGCCTGGATGAATACAAGATACATGTTCAGACGCAACACAGGACTGAACAGGGGGCTTCTAGGAAGCGAGTTGGGCCTGCAGAGCAAGAGAGCTAGTGGCCTGAAACTTCAAAATCCCTGTGTATACACAGACAACTGACATCCCGGCAGAAGGTGGTACAAGTGCAACATAAGCAAAAAAAAAAAAAAAAAAGTTGAGAATATTTTTCTTGTGAAATTTGAGGGGAAATTGTAGGAAGGAAGAAACAATGCAGGAAGAGTGACGGAATACTTCACATTTTTGAAGGATATGTGTACATGGAGTGAGAATAGAGCAGAACTTTTCGCAAACCAAAACAGGTCTTGACAGAAAGTAAAATTGTTCCGATACCAGTATAGCAAATGCCTCCGATACAGCCTGAAATGTTCGATCGGTACGCGAGTCTGTGCACCGATCTGATGTCACGTTACCATTTATCAGCTCATTTGCGCTCCACACGAACAACAACAACACCGCGTGTACCTCGCTACACGATCCATACATCCTGCCCGATCGGCCTCAGCAGAGATGGGAAAGAAGCCAGAACTGGCTATATAATATATATTCGATATATTCGATATATATATATATATATATATATATGAATATATAAATATGTATATATATATATACTCTCTCTCTATATATATATATATATATATATATATATATATATAATATATATATATATAATATATATATAATATATATTATATATAATATATATATAATATATAATATATATATAATATATATACGTATTTTTAGTGCACTGGTATCACTTCTGTTCTCGGTATCGGCCGATACGCAAGTTCAGGTTTAAGAATCGGTATTGTGAAGGAAAAAAAAAAGGTATTGGATGATGTCTACCTGAAAGTTTCTTGCCATTTTCCCAGTCAACATTAAGATCCTTGGGAACGTCCCAAAGGCCATGAGGCATACAGTACTAACAGCTTACCCCAGACAGAAGGGTGATAACGAACTGGCCCTCCATGTGCGGCACAAGGTGGCCCCATACTTCACTTTCCTTCAGGGGTGTAACAGGGGAGGGTGAGGCTTGGCTGATGAACAGGGGCCATTGTAGTAGTTGATGTGTCCATCGTCAGCCGATATTTAATCCTCCGGTTCCGCAGCGTGGCCCGAACATGACAGAAAATCATTAGCCACCGTGGGCCGTTAACTGTCACATGAGTGATTGAATAGGCAGTGAGCCATGGAGTTTTGTATGGCAGTTAAACGTCTGTCCTGAAGACTCGTGGTGGCGGTCCATTGAGGTCAATGATGAGGCAGATTTGGCGGACAGCCACTCCTACTCTCTGAGGGATGGAGTTCCTTGATGTCTAGCATCTGAGGAGGGAGCAAGTAGGGGTCAAGCCAGCATATTCTACAGTGCTGGAAAGTACCTCGGAAAATGAAAAGTACATTTACTCAAATACTGTACTTAAGTACGATTTTTGAGATACTTTGCACTTTACTTGTTTAATTCCATTTTCTAATACTTTATACTTCTATTGCACGACAAGTCAGGGGCAATTATTGTACTTTTTACAAAACTATATTTAGTTGATAAGTTAAGTCACTTTGCAGATTCATTTTGACAAATAAATGATGATGTATTATTAGAGGTTAAGATACAAAAATCTCCATCATATGTACTTTTCCTTTTGGTACTTTAAGAACATTTTGATTGTATTGCTTTTGTGCTTTTTTTTTTTGGTACTTTAACTTTAAATGCAGGATTTTTACCTGTAACCGAGTATTTCAACACTGGTATTGCTAGTCCAGTCTGATCTACCTCATGTTTTTATCGACGAGACTGCAGCAGTTAAAACCATAAGTTATTTTCACACTGAGGCTCATATATAATTACCACAAAAAAAAAAAAAAAAAAGAAGGTATTTAATACAGAACCTGTACATTTTGCAATGTGCTTTGGAATGGCAGCCTTTGACATTAAACATATCCAAGTGGGCAACAATATTGTCTCAGTCGGTCTAAAAAAAGATTTTTCATCTAACACCTAACCTCCAGCCACATACATCCTCTACACCTCCTTTCCTCTCTTTTCTTTAGCTGAGCCTTGACATCCAGACCTAGCTGGTCTCTGTAACCTATACATAAGCTTGGCTGTGTTATCCACCAGGGCCGAATCTCCATACCGTTCCCTTGTGGCCTCTGTCTGTGTCTTGGAGAAAGCAGGAGGCCGTGCTTCACTCACACTCCCTCCCTCCCTCACTGGGTGGGTGGGGGTGGGGGGTTCTTCTGGGGTAATGCAGTCCAGTTTAAGAGGACGGATCACAGATGCCATTAATGTGAGATAATTCTGCCTCTCCTTTTCACCACGCCACACGTTCATTAAAGCCACCGCTGTTAAATGTTTCTCTCCATTTCCTCCTTTTTATTAAAGGAACACATGAAAGAGGGAGGAAAAAAAAAAAAAAGAAGAAGAAAAAAAAGAGGTAGCAAATTGTCAAATTATAAATTAAGCTGCTGCTTCAATTATTTGCTTGGTTTGATAATAACGTGGTTAATTTTTGAACGAGGTTAATTACAAGAGGGTTAATGATATTCTAATAAAAAAAAAAAAAAACAAGAACTCATCACATTTTCCCGCCTAAATTACACTGACATATATGAGCCAAATATTTTCTTCAATTAATTCATAATGGTTAATAAATATCTTACAATTCAAGGGGCACGCGGGCCGAGGCCATGTTTTGGAATGACATATTTGAACAGATTCTCGACACATTCTGTAACAATAATTGCAATAACCGACTTCTCACCGGAGGTAATCTGACTCTTGCTGTCTTTGGTAGGTGGCCAATTTATTTCATGAAGTGGGGCAGACATTGCACTTGCTCCACATGGTGTTATTGAGTGTGTGTGTCTGTGTGTGTGTGTGTGTGTGTGTGAGAGAGAAAGAAAGGGAGAGCGAGAGAGGGACAAACAGGGGGCAGGTAGGTGCGATCGCTCATTCACACGAGAGCTGCTTGACGTTGAGCCCTACGGGGCATGATTACTAGGCCCTGGGTGATCCTTCAGCTCTCCGCCTGACACTTGCTGCCTGTCCCCTTCCCTCTCTCTCCTCGCATCTCACCCCCCACCCCCACCCCCCTTCATCCCTCTCTCCTCATCCATCTCTCTACATCTTCTTTCTTTACCTCCACTTTCCTCTCTCCCCAAGTTTCTTTTTTTATGTTCTCGCAGTGTTTTATTTACTCCCGTAGACCTGCGTCTGTCTTGATAATGTGCTTCTGCCAGTCTGATAAATAAAGCTGTTTGTCTTTTTACAGTGCCCAGGACACTTACAGTTAATGTCTCTTCATCCACCTCTGCTATTTATCAGGCTTCAGACATGCGTTTACTGTGTACGCGAGTCCCCCTCGGCACATTTCAACAAGGCTATTAGATTTCATGTGCTGAGGAAGAAGCGCTATCTAAACGGCAGACTTCAGGGGTAAACATTTATTTATTTTTTTAACAGTAAGATCAGCATTTCTACGTTCACATAGAAGCTTTCATCCAGAACAACTTCTGTTGGAGTTTTTTACCTAAAGCCATTCCCACCACACTGTAAAAAGAAATTAATGAGATGTTGTTCCATGTTGACAATTGGACAGTTTTTGTTTTTTTTTTACAGAGGATTTGTACAGGCCCAGGCTGGAGTCTTACAGGGGGATGCTTTCTATCCGACACCTTTATGAGTTCAATAACTGTCACCACACGTAGAAATCAGGGAGCAACACCCTGGTAAACCAAACGGCATGTGACCTCCATCCATAAGAGACATCTATCAACACAGCTTCACATTTAATAAGCCTGATACGTGAACATCATCAATATTGAAAGAGGAAGTATTGCAAGCATTTCCACATCATATTTTTGTACCGCCGCTAAATGTGAACACTGGATCATACGATCTGACCCTCTTGAGCAAGACATTCGCAATCTCTCATTTCACACAGAGAGTGGTGTGTGTTCCACTGGTTACGGAACCGACGGCAGTGGCGTGAACAGAACTTGTGGTGGAGAGAAGAAAAATGATCATGAAGGTGTCAGGTAATCGGGGAGAGCAAATGATCACCCTGTAAGGCTCAAGCACGGCCCTATTTGAGTTTTTACAACACAATCAAAACTAAAGACCCTCTTGTGATGGGATCACATTGGCTGTAAAGTGCCCCCTTGCTTGAACCACACCTACCGTATGTTTCCATCTCAGCTGCACACTTGTAAAGTTCTGGGTCTTCACTAAGTCCAAGAAAGTGGATCACATCGCTCCAGTTCTGAGGGCTTTACACTGGCTTCCTGTCCGCCAAAGAATTGCTTTCTAAATACTACTCCTGGTTTATAAAGCACTGAATGGTTGAGGGCCAAAATGCACGTCTGATCTCGTGCACATAGTACGAACCATCCAGACCCCTCAGGTCCTCCGGGGACAGACAGCAGACCTGTCCCCGGAGGACCTGAGGGGTCTGGATGGTTCTCAATTCTCAAGTCAATTCTGCCTTCTTTTAAAATCAAGGCTGAAGACTCTTCTGTTGTCGCTGCCTTTTATCAAATCAAATAACCATTTGTTTCTTACACTGCAACTTGTATTATTTTGTATTTTAGCTTGTTTTTGATTTTCTACTGTCTTGGCTCTTTAATGACTATTTTTTAAATTGTATGTAAATGTCCTTTCAAATGTTTTTCTTTGGCACTTTGTCTTGTTGCTTTGGTGGTTTGTTGTGTAAAGCACCTTGAATTTGCCTCGTTGTTGAAATGTGCTATTTATATAAACTTGCCTTGTCTTGAATTTGAGCTCATAGTCTAAGGTTTAACCTCGTCTTGTAAGAAGGACACAAGGGACTTGTGGTGACTTCTTTAGGGGGCTAAAATGTTACCATGGTGGGCTAGTAGCGTCCTTTCATGCTCTATCCGACAGAGTTCATATAGACATGCTTGGCTTGAAACCACCTTGTTAACAAAAAAGAGAGTGAACAAAAAAGAAATTGCACTCTGTAAAAATCCTGACACTTCTGCAATGTGCGTACTTGAATTTTTCAAACACTTGTCTTTTCTTTACCATAATAGATGTCAGTTTCCTCTGATGTAGCTCAAGTAGGGGGAGCAGCACGTAGGGTCTCACTCTTTCTGCATTTGAAGCTATCACTCAATAGCGGATCTGTGTTGTTCCACATCAAACGAGGGAGACATTCGCGGCATCACCTGCAGAGTGCTCCAAAGGGATGAAGCAAAATATCTTCAAATCACTTGTCCAAGACATTTCCCCCTATTAAGGCTGCCTCCACACAGGCTTTAAGGCGGAGACAGGCCTTTTAGATAAGCTAACCAAACCCGAGTGTTACAGCTGGGAGATCAGACACACAGTCTGTGTTCTATTACAGAACTCCCTTACAATGGCAGGTCATTAAAAAAAAGCGAAGACAAAAAAAAAAAAAGGTTCAGCGTTTAACACTGTTAAATGAGTAGAATCAGCCATTTCCTATTGACGCGAAGAGCAAAATATGAAAAACATAATGTCCACAAATCATCACACAGTAGCCTTCTTCTCCAGAAGAACCGAGACCATAGACTTCTTTCAACCTGACCGTTGTTAATATTATACGTTATGATTGCAGTTCTTGCAGTTTATTTCTCATAATAAGCTGATTGACAGCTGACAATCTGCTGACAATAAACACAAAAAGGCAAATGGAACCTGAGCCATCATTTTGTTCTCGTTTCTTCTCTCATATTTCTTTTTGATTGTACTGAAATGATGAGGCTTCTGGTCACAAATGCTTCATTTTTGGTCAAATATCGTCATTTTCAGTAGAATATAAAAAAACATTTCAACCCTTCACTGCATGTGTGTGCGTGAGCCCATCTTATCTGTATGAATGTGTATGACTCCCAACAGTGAATATGTGGTACCAGCACTACACCGTGCTAGATGCGTTTT